>JARKIB010000492.1:0-80896 GCA_029378385.1 Mycena metata | reverse complement strand
CAGTACCTAGGGATGGATTATACCTGACTATTTTAGCAGGACTAGCCTAACGGCCCCCGGGAAAGCCAAATGGAGACGATTGGCAAAGATGGGGAGATGTCACCTTGCTAAGAAGTTCAGACCGCGAACGAACGGACGTTATCGGAGGATGACAAGACATGAATGAGTGTGCTAGGCGACGCGGAACCGCCTCGGAAGAATGACGCATGATCGGCTGCAGTCGGCAGCCAGGCATTGCAAATACCAGACCCACCTAGGCCAAGGAAAGCATCAGCCACGCTGACTGTTTCATCTGGCCGCAATTACGAATCACCTCGGCAGCGTTTTCTTGCTTGCCGAACGACCAAACACCACCACTCCATTACTCATTTCATCTTATCTCATCTCAAAGGACTCAGTAGTATAAAAAGAACCAGAAAAAGCCGCTATAGCTCAGTTCATCCCCGCTCATCGTAGAACGGTGTGGGTGTCCTCGGGCGATCTGCGGAGAGAATAACATATTTTTCCTCTGTATCTGTATTGTCTGTAGAATCGAATCTTGGTTTTTGATTGGCTATTTTCGGAGTGACATTTAAGTTGAATATCTCTGAGAACCAGCGCAAGTATAAACAACTAAGTTTCGCGTTGGAACAAGAGGCGGTTCGTTGCTCCACGTATAAAATCTACGAGGGCCACACGCGCTAGGAAGGAAGACTTATCCGTTGCATTGGCTGCGCGGTTACTTCGCATTGGCAACGCAGAGGCTGCGCTAGTTTCGACCTAAACACCAAGTTAGGCGCTAGCTAGGTAGAACGCTTTGGTTGAGCGCAGTGGAAGATTGAACCGGTAGATCGCAGTGAACAGAGCTAGTTGTCCCTAGGCCCCAAAAAGCCAAAGCGTACGGAAACGTTCTTGCGTTAGTACAGGAAACGCGAGTCCAGCAAGGCGGTTATCTGGCCTAGTCTTGTTGAGAGGCAGTACTTGTGGAAGCAGCATAGCCCTATTGGGATTTTCAGACGGAAACTTTACAAACTTTGCCTAGGAGCTACTTCGGTAACCCTAGTACCCTACCCCCCCCCAAACCCGTTCACAAATCACCAGTCGGTGTGCAGCGTTTCGAGTCAAGGACTGTGGTAGTACCAAAGAACAGACCAGAGAGTAGGACCAGTGTCAGTAGCAGAACAGAAATCGATACCTTTTCGTTTGCCCCTAGGAATCCAAAACCAGTAGTCGCATACTACGGCTCGGACCCGAACTCAACCAAGGAGTGCGCCAGTTCTTGGGAGTATAAAGTGAAGTTGTGTTAGTTGTGTGTGTTAGTGGTTTGTTGCATTTGGTGCGCATTCCCTAGGCATATCCTAGCGAGTTTCATAGTCAGGCGCAGCTGCCCGTTTCAACGACTTACATTCAAGCTTCGGAATAGTGATATTCAACTTCAGTGAGTAAAACTACATCAAGTTAGGACCTGATTCAGATCACCCCAGAGTTGACCCCCCTTGTTTCCGTGTCTTCTGTTTGTATCATTGGCTTTTTATTGCTGGATTGGTTTTTCTCCGGGCTCCTTCGCTTTAGCTTCGTTACCAAGCTTGGGCGATACTTTCCGACTGCCTGCAATATTCTTACTGCCAACGCGATCCAACTGGGTCAACTTTGAATTTCCTTTCAAAATCTGGACCCTTGCTTTGCGCAATGTATCCTGCAACGACGCCGACTGCCCGGAACTACTCTATCCCGAACACTCGTTTCCTGGATGACCTCCGTTCCTTCCCTCTTTGTAACCGACTTCACTTTGTCTTTGTCTTCAAAATTTGGAAGCTGGATTGAAATTCTTGGTACTTTTTACGAAGCGTACTCTAAGCCGATCAAACACCCTCACGCCGTGGTATAATTTATCGCCACATCGAAACACACAGATATCACGGATGTGGCGCAGCAATGGAGCCTCTAATACCGAAACCGCTGCGCCCAGCCATTTGGACGCAAGTTCGATTCTTGGCGCCGTCCGAATGGGGATTCCGTACTCACTTCGGTTCAACTTTCCCTTCAAAACTTGGAAGTTGGATTGAAATCTTTGGTACTTCTTTACGAACCGTATTCTAGGCCAATTCAACACCGTATAGTTTATCGACACCATGAACCACACAGATGTCTCGGACGTGGCGCAGCGATGGAGCCTCTAATACTGGAACCGCTGCGCGCAGCTGTTTGGACGCAACTCCGGGTTCGAGTCCTGGCGTCCGAATAGGAGAATTGTCCGTAGTTGCCTTTTCTTCTCTTCGGTGCGTCGTTCGTTAATTCCCGGACCTCCCCAAGTCAACTCCTGCCAACTAGGTCATCTTCTGCTGCTCAGGCCCCGAGCCCAAACTCATTCAAGTCCGTCACGAAGAAAAAGAATCCCCTGCGCATGCGATGCGTGAGTCTGCCTTAGGAGGGCACATGTTCCTCGTGTGTATTGACTATTTGAGACGTATACAGATCCCTTCACTTACAACCGTTCTCAGATAGACACCACGAATAGGGCCGGTTCATCGAGTTACGCGACAGTTGCATGCGCTAAACAGCTGCTGGACTCACAGCGTGAAGCAGCGATCTGGACACATCAGACTCAGGGGCGCAGACCTGGACCCCATATACATACGCTTTGCAAAGAAACGGGAAGTAAGTTTCCTTGCGTTACGGTACACGGTATCCCCGCTCATCCCTCCGCGGATTCCACTCCGACGTTGAACACCAGGGATAATTTTGTGGGGCTACCAATTTAAAGCATACAGTGATTAACCGGGAAGCGCAACATAACGTGGAAGCGCAACGGCGGTTATTTAGCACCATTCAGTGGTGCGAGATGTCCAAGAATTGACAAGGACATACTACGGTATCGAATTAAGCAGCCTAAAACAAATTTGGGCCGAAAGGTCCCCATGTAACTCGAAAACGGGACATGTTGAATCGGTGATCAGAAAGCTGATGATTGTCATAAAAGCACCCTGCCGTTTTTTTACTGTGAAGTGCACAGAGGAGAAGGGCTAAGTGCATATAGAGGTTTTTAGGTTGCTTAAGACACCCATGTCAACGGCCGGTCCAAAAATGCATTCCAGTGCTCTTAACTGTGGACCATGATTTGTTGCGCTTCTACGTTATTTGGGTCAATTTGGCCTGCAAGAAAGATTGATCTCCAATGGGCCCGCAACAGGTCCGATTTCCCAGCTGTGAATTGGAGACTCTAATTCGTGTCCTCGAGCTCCGACAGGCACTTTGGACTGAGTGATTCGGGTCATTTTTGGCTGAGATTGAGGTGAAACAATCTAATTGTTGCGCTTCCCGGTTAATTACTGTACACCATTCATCTTGCCTGCAAGGGGTCAGCTCGCTTTCTTCACCTTCACTGCAGGCTTACTCTTCTTTCAGGAGAGGAAATTGGCTCGTGCTCATCCTGATTTTCACCCCTGTATGTACATCCCCCCGCAACCTGCCTTCATCGTACGCTAATTGAGTTGGTTACTAGCCTGCGTTTTCCTGGCCTTTGGCCATTACGGGACTCGTTACGCTGGAATTCATCGGCATCGCCTCTACGGAACCCGCATAGCTTCCAATCCTTGCATCAGTAATTTATAGATTTAACGAAGTCTCCCCAGGGTCGGTGCCATATCCTGCGCCGCTACAGATGTCATCATCGCCGCAAGCTTGAGCTACAAGTTTGGAAGCACTGTTCCTCAACGTTCAACAAGAAGGTGGTTCGTTTATTTCGCTCCAGACTTCCATCGCGTTGACCTAGGAAACAGGTTGCTGCACCGAATCCTCATAATCGCCGTTAGCTGCGGGGTATTGTGCACGGGAAGCATGATGACCTCGCTCCTACGGGTCTACCCCGGTGCGTTGCTGTCCGTAAACAATTTTCGGCGCTAATTATCATGATGTAGTCTCCCAGCATTCGCCTTTTTCTGCAAAGCCCAGGGCCGCGTGTATGCACTCCTCGGTAACATCCTCCTCGGGGTTCCCCGGGAAGAAATGGGGCCCACCAGAACGAACACTAGTACACCGGCCCCGGTATATACCACCTCGTTGTTCAGACATTTGGACCACGCGAGTATAATAAACACCCCCAACCACCTCGAAGAATCAATACCGAGGCAAAATCGAAAAGGCCTACCAGTCTCCCCAAGTCAGCAGTGGACCAACCGCGTACAACGAGCAGCACCCCGTCGCTGGCGTACACCGTGAGTCTGGCCAAGAAGCGGTGTCATATCGACTTGCAGCTGAATTGGATGCAGGGAACTGGTCACCACCTTTTTATTCCTCAATCTTGTGCGAGTACATGCAATCCAAGAAATTAATGTCGCCGCAAGAACTTCAGGCTATCACGTCGAACGGCTGAACTCATGTCTATATTCTGACTCCTGCAATAGTCTAAAAGCCTCACGCAACTCCCGTGGTCTACTTATAATTACTTGGGCCCCACGTCTGCCGCAATAAATGTTCGAAGACTACATTGTTGTTGGCGGAATTGAAACAAAATGAGTGGGGGTGGGATTATGGGCATGAAGTGACGGTTCTAGAAAGCCTCAAGCAGTTGTTGATGACCTCCGAGTCGAGCAGGCTGAACACCTGCACTGACTGACTTTGCGCCGCTGGAAAATCTGAAATCGTGAGACTTCCACGCGTATCTGGAAAGTGTTACTGCTTTTGCGCTTGAAGGAAAAAATCCTGGCTGGGTTTTGACTTCCCGCGGCCGAAGGACTTGAAGAAGTCCGGTGAGCCCGAGTTCCACCCTCTCCCGCTTGCTCTAAACGCCAACCAAAACATGCCGAAACGCCGAGTGCAGTTCCTTTCGCTTCCTCCCAGGTAGAACGAACGCAGTTGCGTGATCCAGCCGTCCGCGCAAGCATATGTACCAATTCCGCACATGTAGAGCTTCGGTTGAGGGCGGTTATCGGCACGTTGAGGCGAGGTGAGATGTGGATAAAATGTTCACTAAGAGCAATCGAGAACGACTCCATACATAGTATCACTTACTCGTACTTGCAACGAAGTATCTCTTCAAGCTCCGTCCCAATCCAATTCACTCTGCGGTTGGCGAGTCTCCTATGCGCATGAATGATAATCGTCCTCCCAGAGTCCCGGAGTTCGAGAGTCCCAGAGTCCCCATCAGAGACGCACGAAAAGCAGAGACGCGCGAAAAGCACGAAAAGCAAAGCAGACGCAGACGCAGACGCAGAAGTCGTACGTCGTCTCGAGTTTTGAGTTTTGAGTCTTCACTCTTCACTCTTGATTGAGCGCGGCACGACCAGGGAGCATCGGGGACGTGCCTGACGGCGCCGTGGAGCGTACTATGTCGTGTAGAGGAAGCCGCGGGGAGTAGAGAGTCGGTGCGTGGAGGCCGCGTAGACGTAGCGGAAGCCGAACGGTGGAGGCAGCGCGGCATGGCGCGGGGGGAAAGCGAAGGAGAGGAGCGGAGAGACGCGGCAGGGGGATAATAACATGTTAATATTGATGGATCCGACTCGGTGGCAATGGATTGAATGAATTAATTATTGGGACCACCAACACGAGAATTCGAAAGACATCATAGCGCTCCTCGTGGAGCGCACGTCCGAGGCTGGGCGGACTGCTGGTCGTTAAGGCAAAGATGGGAAGGGCAGTGAGAGCGATGATAAGGATAATTTGAGTAATCCGAGGCGACCGAATTGAGTTGACTGCTTCACTGCGGACGCGAGGGAATGAGGCCACGAACACGATCCCTACACTACGGCGAGAGGAGGATTGTGCGTACCAAGGTATCGATGGTAACCGGCCCAAGTCGCCTAACTCGCGTCGGAAGCAGAGGGGAGCGGCACACGATGTCTCGCATAGACGATGTAGAGACGTAGATGGAGAGGCGAGCGAGGGTAGCCGGCGTGAGCCGACTGGATAGAACGTCGGGAGCGGCCACTGCGCGCGCGCGGACGACGGGCGAGGGGTCCATCATCGCGACCCATCTACACCAGCGACACGAGGGTCGTCCAGTAGGTCTTACTACTGGTTTATAATTAGGAAAAGTTAATTTTAAATCATCAGATAAGCCTTCATTCATGTTAGATCTTATATCTATAATTTGATTTAAACTTTTAATATCTAAATGTTTTTTTAATAAAATAAGTTCAATTATTGAACTAAATAAAATAAAATCTGCTTTTTTTTTGTTATGAAAGGATATTTATTAAAATGAGGTATAACTGGTGGGATGGAGCAAAGCAAACGCGACCAAAAGTTATTTTGGGGCGGCGGCAGGTGGTCGGCATTGCGTCATATGTGGGCGGGCCGAACCGCGGCAGGGGACACGTCGGCTATCGCGGCATGGCTTGCGTCCGGCCGAGAATAATAAGTAACATCAATTGAACCCCCAGCGGTGCGAATAACCCATAAAGGAGCCGTATTAAAATGGCCGTTTTTGAACTTCCAAATTGGCCACACGGTACGGGGGCGTAACCATTTCCACGGCCCGTCGTCCCATGATTTTACGGGACGGTTTGATGTTGGTTTGATGCCCTAGGCGATGGCTTGGGCAGTGCATATCCGTGATCAACTGTTGGACTTGTCAACATTCCGCCGCTCGCCCCTGTCCCGATTTGGTGATTTGATGTCGGCAGGAATCGCGGATCGGTTTGAAATCAATGATGGTGAAGGCGGCCCGAGACAGCACCAAGTAAAGAAAATTTGAAAGCTTCTGCCTCAAAACGTGGTGCTAGACGGAATATTAATGGTATCCACTAAGGCCCCCCTCCTTCCACCTAATGGCATGTCCACATCGTTGAATTTACCTTTTTCAGCTCAAATGAAGCCCGGGGGCCCGGGAGGCATGGACCCCTTGCGCACGCGGCAGGGTCCACTCCGTAATGCAGCGCTCGCCGCCGTGCCCGCTACGCAAAGCGCAAGGTAAAATATTTTTATGTACGTGAAGCGGGCTTGCGGAGTCGAACGAGTGACCGCCCAAACGTGGATGACCCAAAACGGAACATGCCAGCCACAAACCTTACCTTTCAGTGATGAGGCTGATAACTTGGGCAAAATCAAGCCTCCTCGGTTGCCCTGCCGGTGTTCAAGACACGGCTTGACTTGCCGACATCAAAGTCCGCCGAGCCGCCGACATTAAATCCCCAAATCGGGACAGGGGCGAGCGGCGGAATTCGAACAGTGAACTGTTGGCCTCAATATTCTGGGTATGGCCCTGCCGGGCGGTGCCTGGCTACTTCCACCATGACCTCAGAATCAATGACGGGCTAAACAACCAACTTTGTTATGAACTACAAACTGTCGGACCAATATTAATCTTAATACAACGACCGTAATCCGAGCTTTACATTATTACGGCACCCCGTGGGCCCCCTCACCGCTGGATTCACTGTGTGGTCTCAGGTGGTGGCCTGCCAATTTCAAACTCCGATGATCGCTTAACGAGTGGTACCTCCCATTGGCATTTGTGCCTCCTACAGGCCCTTCTGCGAAAAAAATTGTATGAGTTTTATGGAGGCATGCCCCAACTTGAACTAGTTGCAATGGCACGGCGACGAGCACTGACTAAGGGTTGTAATCTGAGCTTTATATTATTGCAGCACGGGGGAAGCCCCCGTGGGCCCCCCTGTCACCGCTGGGTTCACTATGTGGCCTCAGGTGGTGGCCCACCAATTTCAAACTCCAATATGTCGGCTCTCCACCATATGTGTTAGTGTGTGATAAGGCAGGTGGTCACAAAATTGTTCACAACAAATTTCCAACTTTTGCTCGGTGTTCAAATGGCAATGTTACAAGTTGGTTACAAGAGTCAAGGTGAAGATGTTGAAAAACATCAGCGCTCACTTGAGCAGAGGCCTAAATTAGTCGGCGATAACTAAGATACTTACCAGACCATAGAAAATTGAACCGTGATACCACGGATTCGATGTAATCAACATCGACAACGTGTTGGCTACATTTGTGCGCTGAACTGGGATGCCAAGGCACTTTGAGCTTGAACACCCATCTGCTGTGGCCTACAATCCGGGGTCCCAAGGGAAATTTATTGTCTTCTTGCTTGCTCTGCTGCCCGAGACACTCAAAAACATACCAGTAATGTAGAGGCCCGCTATTCGTCGCACGGCCCACAATGTTCATTCCAATTGGGTCACATAAGCAGAGGGCCCGTAAATCAACTGATGCTTGGTACTACAAGTGTATACTAGTCACCTTGGCTCAGCCCTCGACTGAGCCTTGCTCGCCGGCCGACCTCCGGTCGGCGCGGCTTGAAAACTCTGACCTGGGGCCAGCACCAAGCAAGTTCAGGAAGCATAGACTCATTACCAGTCTGTGCAATGGTGAAAAAAATGTATGGGTTTGTTTACCCTAGCGAGACTGGTCCCACTCGGACTTCATTTAAGGGCTGTGCCCGGAGTTTGAAAAATTCCCCAAAGCCGGATTTTGCTCAATTCACGGGGGTTCTCAGCATTTTTTCAAAAATTAGTAGTCTGAAACCTTCAAACTTGAGTTCTGTCTCTTCAGAATAATTTTCTGTAACCCAGAGGATGAGCTGTGGAGAACTCAATTTTGGCGGGTAATTGATGGCTTGGCACAGCCACTAACTCGGCACTGCTCGGCCTCACCCAAAATTTCAAACTCCGGGCGTAGCCTTCGGCGTGGCCCGAGTACTTGTCCCTGTGGCAAATACAGTAGGGCCTTGTATATTATTCGTGTTTACAAACCGGTTTATAAACCGGTGTTTATAAACCCGTTTTTAAATGAAACGGCTCAAAAGCCCAGTTTTTAATTCACTGCGAGGGCTTTCCCGGCAACTTCCCGGAGGATTTTGGGCAGATTTTGACCTCTAAAATTGTATTATGGAGGATCACTCAGCCTTCCCTGTGGCTTCATTGCAGCATAACAATTATCAGACTTTTCTACCCATTTTTCGTGATCCAGACCCACTTGAACACGACTAGGTGGAACCGTGGGAAATTTCACCTATGGTTTGCAAACACGTTTATAAACACCTTGTTTACATACCGGCATTAAAAACATGTTTTTAAGTCACCGGGAATTATATACAAGGCCCTAAAATACAGTAACCTCACCATAGTGCAGACTGGTTACAAGTCTACAGGAAGCACTCAGGAAGTGGTTTTAGCATGAACACAACCCAAAAGGATGATTGAGGCTTAGTGTTTGCACCTTTCAGAAAGTTGAAAGTTCCTAATTTATTCAAAATTTATTCCACTACAATGTGAACCTTCAACCGCCAACTTTGATTTCATGACCTGGAATGGCTGCTCAAAAAACCGATACTGCAACATCGAGTGTATTTCCGACGGGCCATTGTCTCAAATTTTCTCGTGGTCTAGGACTTGTGATAAAAGGCCTAGCTTCTACACTAGGTTTGCGGTCCACAACCTCTCTCGCTCAGCCAAAAAAAAAAGAGAGCTGTTAATTGCTATTCAAGTACAATAGGGGAAGGCACATCAGTACTATTGAAATATGATCGTTGAGATCATGCATAGAGACAGCGTGAAAGTGACTTCGTGGATGAGACTACGGTTTCGGAACTCTGCGGGATTGCAAAAGAGATCGTCACCGATATTCCCGAAGGATGCTGTGCTTTCCCAATCGGTAAAATTTTTACCTTATATGGAAGTCCGATTTGATCGGATCATGTCAAATCCGCATGTATACTAGAACCCAGATACTAAAGTATCCAGGCATTATAATGAGGACTGTGCGGAAGTAAACAAACATACTGGAATGAAGACTTTGCAAGACGAGGGATTTCAAGTTCTGGCAAAGTTCGAGGAATTTGCTCCAGCATGGTTGCCATAGCTCCGTTTGTTTCAAAACAATGCATCGCCCAGATCAATGATCGTCAATGGCCCCCGGAATCAAATTTGCCTCTTCCTTCTGACTCTCATCACGCCGAGCAGTACACTATGGTTCTGGATCCCAGTCTACGGCCTGACACACTCTCTCGGCTTCGTATTTCTCTTCGGGTACGAGTTTTTCTTTATTCTAAAGCGAGCTTACTGATCTTTCGAGAATCGAAAGCTACATGCTCGCCGTGCCATCGAGGGTTCGGGCACACACTTCGAAGAATTTCTGCTGCGAATAGCAGATGGCCCGAACACGGAGGAGGGGAGACTCTGCCTTCCTTAGGGTCCTGTATATTATTCATGTTTGCAAACCGGTTTATAAACAGGTGTTTATAAACCCGGTTTTTTATCTTTCGGGGCGGAAGGCCTGTTTTTAATTCGTGATGGGGGCCTTCGGCAAGCATCCGGGGGCCATTCTGGTGGTTGAACATTAGCTGACTCGTGTCTTGAGGATCAACAGTGCTGCGGTAACCTCTCAGAGGGCAAACTGCGGTTGTCTGAGTACCATTTACCCATTTTTTTCGGCCTCAGCGCCGCCTGTTGGCCCTCTGCCTGTACCGTGGGAAAAACTAGCACCTGTTTAAAAACCGGTTTACAAACACCCTGTTTACAAACCAGTATTAAAAACCGGTTTTTAAATGGCTGGGAATTATATACAGGGCCCTAGCCTTCCTGTGTGGTTCGCCCATATTGATCCAGCGAGGATTCCGCGTGGGGATGATGTGGACCCCCAGGACATTGTGATCCGGCGAGCAGCACTCTCGTTGGCCAGTGTGTGCACAATCGAAGGGATTCCTCCTGAGGCCGCGAGTGAATTGTGGCCGCGGATATTACGGTGGACCGAGTTCTTGCAGATTTGTGGGGCCACGGTCCCTGTCCTCGGTGGTGAAGAACCAGCTTGCGTCTTTCTATTGGTCGCGATTCACCGTGTGCGCGACCCCATGGCGACCCCGTAAAATACGTCCGACAAACCCCTGGCGTACGCGCACTGGTCACACGCGCTTGGGCATATCTTTGTGATCAGCCGGAAACTCCACTGCACCGCGGAATCGAGTACTTCTCCGGCGTCTTCCGCCTACTCATGGACGTGTACCACCCCCCAAATCTGACGGAGATACTGGAGGCTGCGGGAGGCCCCAGTGACCTCGCATCCATCGTCGTCAAGTATATCAATATCATCCTCAGAAAAACGCGTGATTATAGAGGAACATCACAACAGGCACTCCAGATGTTCGAGGGAATCACGACATTCATGTGGGATTTGCCGAAGGCGGAGACATCAATATGACGCGCCCTTCTGTCCGCTGGCATCACCGCGCCGTTCACCTCATTGACGTGTGCAGTGAGCGAAATCGGGTGCACCTCCTTCGGCGTTCGCGGCGAATCCTTTCTGCTTCTAGATTGTTTTCAAATCCTTCAAGCTCTGGTCCCGGCGTCGCCGTCTCGTCGAGAACTCGGCGATTCAATCGCAGCGGGACTCCTCTCCGCAATCATCCGCTCCGCGCCGCTTTGCCGCGAGGTGGAGAACCTAAAACATACTTCATTGTGGTATATCATCAACGCTATGCTCCCCGCAGCAACGGTGTACCAAGGGGAACTCGGGATCCGAAAATCGGAAGGGGGGTCGATAAGTTTTTTTCAACCTTGGCTGGACCCCCCCTCCCCCCCCCTCCTTCTATATAGGGAAGGTACTTCCCACCCCTAGCGCCGGGCCGCTCTCTCCGGACTTCCTTCCACCTACCGAACCTTCTTTAGACAACCACTGCCAGTGCATTTTTTTGTTTGAGGTATGTGATATCCTCCCTAAAGCTATTCAAAGTGCTGCCAGAGCCTCAATTACACTTGGAGACTTTCTCTGGACCTACTCCGGGACCGCCGACAAACCACTTTTGGTTGAACTTGACTGGAATTATATATTTCAACACCTCCTGAGGTGAGTGGGAAGCAAAGCTTGAGGTTTCTCACTCATTAGAAGCTCCTCCATGCCTCTCCCAGCCTTTTTCCTCCCTCTCATAACTTATAGGCAGAAGTTTTTTTCAGCCCTCGGCCAGACCCCCCCCCCCCCCCTCCCCACGTCCGATATTTTAATCCCGAGTTCCCCTTGCGGTGTACTATTCCGTCCTCTTCCAGCTGGAAACACAACTTCAGGAGGTCCAGCAATTGGCGCAAACCCATGAATGTCAGAACTCGTTGATCTATGAACCATGGAAATACTTCCAGACGGTGACTCTAACGCGGCTTCTGGTTATGCGTGATTGGAGGGCGAAGAGGGCGGCCTTCACGACGCGGGCGTGCGATAATCTCAAGGCACGGCTGCCTTTGGTTGTATTGCTTTCCTCCTGGCTAACCGTTTTATCAGTGCGGGATTATCAAAGACAAGAGACAGTTTCGACGGTGTCCACACTGTCAACGCATGTACTATTGCTCGCCGGATTGTCAAAAGACCGATTGGAGAAACGGTGTGCACCGTGATGAATGCATATCAATACGAATGTCTGCGCCCAGTTAGTTTTCCGAATTCTCATTCTCCTGGCCATTTCTTGACTTCTTTCAACTTTAGCACACGCCGACATCGGAGCTCGCAACATCAAATTCATGCGTATATTATTCGCAACGGATGCTTGTGAGCTCGAGAGTTCCGAGAGTCTTGGCATGCTCCTCCCTCTGATGCGCACGGAGCCCAACGAACCGCGCATTTCGGTGATCGACTACACCAACGGCGAAGCGACTCCCAGGATTACCCTCCTAGCGGAAGAGCGCGCGGCGGACACACATCGCGACGTACGCTGGGATGACCACCTCGCGCGAGCTGCCGCGAGCGGTGGGCGGATGGAGCTCCGTGTCATGATAGTTTGGGACGGGAAACGAAAGAGACGGTTAATGTTTCCGACACGCTCTGTATCCTCGGAGGTACCCGATGAGCTGATGCGGATTTCCCGCGAGGTGCCCGAGGATACTGACGCGCTGGACTCGATGAAGAAGTTTCTTGCTGAGAACGGAAGACTGCTTGTCCATCAGTAGAACATTTAATTGGCCCTTCGTTGCAAGTTGTACGTTGTCCTAAATAGTCATGCGGTACGCGTGATGAGAAACTTCGTAACGCTGGAGCCCACTGGACAACCTCAAAGCCTTAGAACCAACTACAAGAAAGGGACTTTGTCCAAATATTTACTCTCCATTTGTCCGTGTCTCGGATCGAATACCAGGAGCCTACAACGCGCATTAACAAGCCTCAATTGCAGGTAACTGTCCTCACGAGGGACCTTCCCCGTCCTCCTCGCCTCCAAAAACGTGTCCGAAAGTACCCGGTAATCCATCCCACATTTAATCCCAGTAAGTCAGTCCCGGCGATAGTCGATGCGCTGAGCAATGCACAGAACGTGCATGTTGTCAGAGAGGGCTGGAAGCCGGTCAGATCAACATTGAACGACAAAAGACTATGCACTGCAGTCGGGGCCCCGTATGGAACTTTGTCTCGTGTGGCTGCAGAGTGTTGGACGCCACAAGAAAAAAAGACTATAGTCTATATGAAACCGTGCCATCCTTTCTAGAGACTCAAGCTTCGCTTGTCTCGCTCGTCATGAAATTCCGTCTCAAGCCTATTGTTCAAGCTCCGGCTGTCGGCCGTTGATGCCGTGCCCATCCGAAAGTTTCAAGTGCTATTGCTGGTTGAAGTTCAGCCAGTTGGTGTGGGGGCGGGCACAAAACTTTATTTTGTGCTGCGGAGACACACCAGTCCTCGAATCCTTCACCAAAAGGCCCGTGCCAAAGCATCTTCACGCCTCGATTGCCGATGTTGACTCTGATGGGAAATCGTGCCGCCTCGTGCCGCTCCATCCTGAGCAACATGAAGATACATCTGCAACGCAAGATAAGCGGTCAAAGGTGTGGCCCACCTCTCTTTTACAGAACTTCCAGAGAACCTTGGCTTCCCCGACCTTTGTACTCATAAATAAGAAAAATAATTGATGAGCCATCAGCACCCTCGGCAGTGTGGGCAACCGAGTCAGACCGCTTTTTCAACCAGCCAAAAACAACTCCCTTCTGCCTCTCAACCCACCTCTTTGCAAGCATTACCTTTTTTCGCGGAGTCGGAGTGAAAGTCTCGGTGAATACTCTAATACACTTTTTGTTTATGCGCGATGCCGAAGATGCCGAAGCTTACAGGTTCATTTCTTTCTTTTTCTTTGCAAAAAACGCAGCCAACGTTTTCTGGAAGCCCTGGAAGGAGGCAGAAAGCGTCCTGGTTGGGCTGTAGTTGTGGTACTCGCGGAATCGTGTGGTGCACACGACCAAATCCGAATTTCTGGTATTGTCAAAAGGGAAGCATATATTTCTATCGATTCTGCACGAGCTCGAAATTTTTCTATATATTGGCCTACTAGTGGAGGCGGATCCTAAGGAGAACACTATGGTGATCGGACCGTGGACTTCGCGGTTTCGCAGTGGCGCAGTGGGATGTCCCGCCCGCGGCGAGAGTTCCCCCGGCCTTATTCAATCATCTTGTTCCTGACCCTCCCAGGGTGAAACGTTGTACTGCGGATAACTGAGTTCGAGGTGAAGTCCATTCTCCACCGACCCCTGGAGCGCTGGCTGAACGTCGAGCTCCATAGGGCGGCTGAAGCGGAGCACGACACGCTTCAATGCCCGTGATTTGATGAAGCGCACGAGTGCCTCGTCGGAAAACGAACAGCGGGATGTTATTTCGAGGGTTTCGAGGCACGGGCACCAGAGTTCAGGAGCCAATATAACAGACTCAAAGATCGCGGGATCCAATGCGGGGTGGTGGAATTCGTATGCATGGTGCAACTTGAGTTCGCGAAGAGTAGGCGGTAGCGCGACGAGGAAATCGGTGAATAATGCGGTCTCTGGGAACAGGCCGATAGGGCAATCGAGGCTTTCGATACGCGGGGCAGCGGCGTACAAAGGACGATAGGATACTGACTCCGACGAAAACCGCTCGCCCTCGAGTTTCAACTTGCGCAATTGTGGGAGTGAGAGGCGGCTGAAGAACGAGTCGAGGATTTCCGACAAGCGCCACGTACAATCCAGATCCATTGCGTGCAGGAAGGAGAGCTCGAGGATGGGTGGTCCACTGTTATTTATAGCGTCGGAATCAGGGTCGGCATCGAGAAATTGAAACCCAAAACTCTGCAGCTGAGGACACCGGGATAACAGTTGTAGGGCGAATCTAACCGTCAACCGGGGTTCATTACTATCGGCATCGGGGAACCCGATTGAAATTTCAATCAGGCGATCCCAACAAAGTCCTTCAAAGGGCCAGAAACACCGTCCCTTGAGGGAAAAGGAATGAATTTCGCGACCACCAAGAAAGGCTAGTGAATCCAACGGGCCGATGGTATCCTGGGTGGTATCTGTCTGGGTTATTTTGACCGTCTGGAGCATCGGGACGTCAGCCGCTGTCAACTGTGACATGGCCAGCAGCGCGGAGGAGGGTATAGACAAGTCGAGGCACGCCCAACGGGAGGCGAAGGACAGTAGAGTGGGAATGATGTGTTCTGGAGTGTCCGAGGGGCTATCGCGTAGCCATGAGGATTGCAGCGATATGGAAAGAGGACATTGGCCGGAGCGAATGAGCCATGCCTTGGCGGCCTCAATTCGCTGCACCAGCTTCTGCTCAACGAACGTACGCGGCACATTGGCAAGGTCATACTGCCAAGTAGGCTCCGCGATGTGGAGGCTCGACCACAGGCGCGGTGTTGAGAGAGAGATGGTACGCCAAGAGCTGCACACGCGCCCCAAGAGGACCGGGGCCTCCGTCGCGCTCATGGCACAGTTGCGGTGCTTTGGAAGGCACGCGACGAAGACTTCTCCCAGGAGGTCGGGGGGCAAACGCCGAGCCGGTGAGATGAGGGCCAAATGGGCCTCCACGTGTCCGACAAGCTTCGCCCGTTCGGCTGCCAACTCGTCGAGGGCTTTCTGCAACCTGGCAATTTCATCGTCCAGATTCTTTAATCGAAGCCTGAGGGTGGGGTCCGCCAGAATGCCTCGGATTTCTACTGTTTCTTCGTCCTGGGCACAGTAGTTCGTACCCAGCTTCGAGTGGAAACGAGACGACATGACGGGAGAGGAAGAGACGAGGCAAACCCGCAGTGATCGGATGCCGCCGGCGCACCGGTCCGGGGCATAAGCGCTTTTCTGTCACCTACCAACGCTGCCGCGTCGCGCGCCTCCGCTCCATGGGCAGCTCCGCCGCGGATCGAGCTCGCCTTGAAGAGATAGAGGTCGAGGTTTTGAAGCTCCAACGCTCCATCGGGATTCTTCGCGCGGAGGAGAAACAAGTCAAAAAACGGCTCAATTCGCGCTACTATCCGGTCTTGACGTTGCCAAATGAACTCGTCTCCGAAATCTTCCTCTATTTTCTACCCGAATATCCCCGCTGCCCTCCAATGTGTGGAGGCCTCTCACCGATCACCCTCACCCAAATTTGCCGCTCATGGAGAGAGATAGCGATATCCACGCCACGTCTCTGGAGAGCGATATCGTTCAACTACGGGGGTGATAACGCTCACGTCCAAACCGAGGTCGTGAAGATTTGGCTCGAAAGATCTGGGCGCTGCGCGCTTTCCATCGAAACAGACGAACACTACGAGTGCAACGATGAATTCGTTGAGGCCATTCTCCCTCACCGCATGCGGTGGGAATACATTACCGTCGAATTTGTGGCAGGTCGTGCAGCGTCGCCTCGCATGGATGGGCCGATGCATCTTCTGCGCCAGCTGGAAATTCACATCTCCTCACACGACACGCCATCCTATCTCTCCTTCCACGACGCCCCCATGTTAACAACCGCGACGTTGTGGGACTTCACCTATCCACCAGATCTTCTCCCCTGGACTCAATTGACCTCCCTGACCTTGATCGCAAAATCACCATTCGAATGCACCGCGGTCTTGGAGTGCGCCGTCAACCTCCTATATTGCGAGTTGACCATCTTCGCCGATTCCATGCAGCACCCGGACATCACCCTCGTTCATTTGGAATCGCTGGTTTTGAACCACTTCCAAGTAGACGATGACCCCGCTGAGAATTACATTCTCAGCTTCACCGTTCCGGCTCTGCGCAGACTCCAAATTCCCGAAAAACACCTCGGCTCTGACCCCATCGGCACACTGGCCTCCTTCGTCTCAATATCTGGATGCAGGCTTCAGGAGCTGCATATCACCGGAGCGCGCATGGTATCCACAAGTGGATACCGCATGGCGCTTCCCTTTATCCCCAGGGTATCATTCAACAGCCGGTTGACACATTGGTACTGCCGGGAGGCAGATCACATCCGGGCCCATGGGACCCGGAGCTTGGCCGACTTTGAATCCGAGTAGACTCGTTGACTTGTTTGGGTCGATATATAGCTTCGCCATAATACAGCTCCGGTTGATTGGAGGCTCAGGAGGGTTTGGGGAGTATTTCGTGGCCTCTCTCATACTTCGAGATATGTACCTTCTTATTTCAACTGCGAGTTTTAATCGTATAACAGACCAATGTAGATCTGATGAACTGGATATACCGAAATCTTCGTCTCTTTCTGCCCCAAATGCAGCATCAATCGTAAGTACTCCCGAGACGTCTGCGGAAATCCTTCCAACCGCTCTGATTTGTCAGGCCATCTGCACTCCACCGACTTGGCCCAAATTCAGCGCTGAACTCTCCTCCGAGTATTCTCGTGAGGGCAAGATGATTGCAGAATTGCGCAATGTCGGGAGGAGTCTCCGGCCTGAAAAGCTCTTCGTATTTTGGCACGTAGGTGTAAAGCAGGCTGTGTTGAGTGTTAATTCGTACGGCCCAGGTGGAAGCCGACAAAACTTGCTCGTCCACGATTACGCGAGCCCATAGCACGTCCCCCAAAAAAACGAAGCCATAAACTTCGCACTGTCCGTCGCGCTGCACTGGTTGAGAAGTGGGCTCCGGACCGGAGGCTTTAATCTCATCGCAACACAGTATTCTTCGACGAATCGACTTGGGGTTGCGCAAGTTTGCAGGAATTGGCCGAAGGTTTGCGGTTCCCACGGTTCAAATCAACTGATAACCCGACCGCGCGCGCGGGCCTAAAACGTGAGCAGCACGGTTGAAATGTGAGATGTACCCCTAGCAAGGTAGGTATAATATACGCATAAATAATACTAAAGTCCAAATAGTCCAGATTGTAATGTTCATGAATGGTCATCCCGTATCAGTTCACGAGCTCGATTCAGCGACGCCACGCCGCGCTGGCCGTCGGCTTTCCAATGAGAGTGCTGCTGCTGCTGGGGCAGGTCCGCTTGTGGAGGCTACGGCGGAAGTTTGGGCGATAACTTCTCCTTGCGGCGGCTGGGACCGGATACAGCGAGAGTCTGAAGCCGCCACCGCATATCGTTGAACCTACCGCCAATTTCGGGAAACCTCAGGATCAGAACAGAATACGCTGGAAGAGAAGAGGGACACAGACCGTTTCCCGCGCAAGGCAGGTTGCATTCGGTTTGAGGGAGCGCCAGGCCTGAGCCGGGAACATTTAAGCTTGCGGTACCACCGAGTTCATTCCCGCAGAAGCATTCGTCACCCCATGACAGCCCAGCAAGTTTGTAACCGGCGGCAGCACATTCCGCAATGCAACTCGGAACGGTCTGCGTGGCCTTCTTGGAGCTGAGGAAGGGGAGGGACGGGTTGTCGCATGAATCAACGTAACAAGCCGCGGGAGCGCCAGGGCAAGTTCGTTTTTCGAGGCTACGACGGACGTTCGAGCGAGCGCTTTGTGCCTGGACAGCCGAAGCTGGAACGTCGTATACTGAGAGCCTAAAACCACCACCACAAATGCTGGAAGCTGACCGGAAAGTTTAACATCAGCACTTGACGAACACAATAGAAGCAAGAAAAATAGACTAACCGTCGCCCGTGCAAGGTAGGTTGCATTCAGTTTGAGGGAGAGCCAGGCCTGAGCCGGGAACGTTCAAGCTTGCGGTCCCACCGAGCTCATTCCCGCAGAAACATTCATCGCCCCACGACAGCCCAGCAACTTTGAAACCGGCGGCACCACATTCCGCAATGCACCCCGAAACGGTCTGCGTGGCTTTCTTGGAGCTGAGGAATGGCAAGGAAGGCTTGTCGCAAGAATCGACGTAGCAAGTTGCGGAGGGTGCTGGGCTCGCTGTGGCAGTAGTTGTTGCTGTAGTGGAAGTGGGAGCAATGGTGCTAGTGGGAGCAACAGTGCTCGTGGTCTTGGGGCACGTCCGCCGTTCGAGGCTGCGGCGGAGGGTAGAGCCGTCGCTGCGTCTCGCAAGGGCGGGAACCGGATAGAGCGAGAGCCTGAAGCCGCCGCCACAGATGGTCCCAGCTGATACGAAATTAGATGTCAGGTTGGGAATTATAAAAGGCGGGAAACACGGCGACGAACCATCACCAGCACAAGGCAAGTTGCATTCGGTTTGGGGAATGGCCAAGCCTGATCCTGGGGTGGACAGTGATGCGGTGCCACCGAGTTCGTTTCCGCAGAAGCACTCGTTCGCCCAAGAGAGACCGGCAAGTTTATAATTGGCGGCGCCACACTCGGCGATGCATCCGGGAATCGTTTGATTGGAAGACGTGGAGCTAAGGAAAGGGAGGGAAGGGTTGTCGCATGAATCGACGTAACAGGGTGCAGTAGCGCCAGGGCAAGTTCTTTTTTCCAGGCTGGGACGAATGTCCCGGCCAACTGTTCGTCTGGCAACGGTGGGAACTGTGTAGACCGAGAGTCTAAATCCGCCGCCACACGTCGTCGAAGCTAATCGTTCATGTCAATTCATATCATACTGTGAACAAGAATAGGGAGAGAATTTGGACGAACCATCTCCTGTACAGGGCATGTTGCACTCGGTTTGGGGAACAGCCAATCCGGAGCCAGGAACGTTTAAGCTTGCGGTACCACCGAGCTCGTGCCCGCAGAAACATTCGTTGCCCCATGAAAGCCCAGCAACTTTGAAACCGGCGGCACCACATTCAGCAATGCAGCCGGGAACGGTCTGCGATGCGGTTTTTGAGGCAAGGAAGGGGAGCGAAGGGTTGTTGCATGAGTCCACATAACAAGTCGCGGCGGCTGTAGGAGCAGAGGTGTTCGTAGCAGTGGCGGTGGCTAAAAAAGACGTCTGGTGGGTGGTGAGCTCAAGGAAGTGAGGAAGATGCAGAAGACATACTACGAGCCCGAGAGCGAAGGTCAGGGAGAAAAAAGGCATTTCAGAACAGCAAAGACAGTGAAGAAACCAAAGACAGTGAGGGAGCCAGTAAAATTCTAGGAGAGAAAGGAAAGACAGTGGGTTTGATGAAGACGCGTGTGGCCAACAGATAGACTCTTATACCTCAGAGTCAGCGCGCTTTGGAAGGAGTGTGGCCGGATCGCGGAGTGAACGTGTTACAGAGAGACACGCGACATCTATCCCGACATGAAACGGCGTCCAAAGCGTGATAGGTTGTTCGTTTCGAACGCGATGGCCGTCGATATCTGTTCATACAGCCCACATCGCAGAAAAGGATGAACATAAGAAATTGCTGTGTGCGGTGTCATATATTGCGAGAGTTTCTAGGTGTGAGCCGGCACCCGAATGGAGGGCGTGCTTGGGGTCGTAAGTGTTCAGCGGCCCAGAAGCATTCTTTTGGGCGTACGTTTGGCGTGAGTACTCGGCGGAGAATGAATGACGGCGGATGATATATCAAGGAAGAGGACGGTCTGGAAGTAAGTTTTGTTCCTAGCAGGTGCGGGAGGAAGTCAGTGGTCAACTTGAAAGGAAGGAAAGGAATCAAAATGATCGTTTGATGATCGTGATGTTTGCTCGTTCCTATCTCATGATGGGACGCAGCGTGTCGGCCTTTGCCGTCCCATTATGGTAGGGAGCAATATTAAAAATGAAAGTACTTGACAAGGGGTGCGTGTCCTTCTAGGTTTTGTAACCAACAGTTCTCCCTTCCCAGGTTTATTTTTTTCTTTCCTGTTTTCAGGGAGATACATCATTGACAGGTGCCAGAAGTCTACGACCATGCTTTGTACCCGTCAAGTACGACATACTTCGCACTGACACCCCAAAACAACTTAAGCTCGACCATGTGCGGACTTCAATCACGGCCAAGCAAATTGATGCGGTAACTTCCGATGTTGAATTGCTCGAACGGAACACGGACGTCCCACGCTCAGTTCAGTCCTATCAGGTGGCGTACGTCCAGGCGCACAGACTGTTCGCGAAGCTACATCGAAGGTCATGTCATCATCAGGAATTTTGCCTCGCACTGCCTGTAAGCATACGATGCAACCCAAATGAAGTTCCCACGGTTCAATTACGCTGATTTCTTTTTATTTATTTCATAGGTAACTGTTCAATATTCGCGTTGCGTCCACTACAGCAGGTGAAGTACTTGTACAGTAAGTAGGGAGTTCACTCGAACGGAGCTCAAGCACGCGAGGCGTTAGCGGCACCGGGTTCTTATCGTCCACAAAGACCAAGTGGCCTCTTCCTTCCACCCCTTGACGTGCCACTGGTCCAAAGATGCAGGGAGTGTCCGAATTTTCGGCCAAGCGACTCGTCGTGGGTGTGTCTGAATCAACGCAACGAATACGTCCGCGTTCGCATTGAAATGTGCTCTTTGAAATGGCCGTCCTCCGCAGTAGAGAGAAGGCGCGTCGTTCGGGCAGACAAGTGATAAGGTTCAGCGAAACGCTCTCTTCTTCGGCGAGTCTTGTACCAAGAGTATCATTTATTCCTGCGTGAGGCCTACCTTTTCCGCAGGCTGATTTGATGTGCTGCTAGCGGTCCGCAGCATCGTCGACATGGTGGCAATTCTCAGGCAAAAATTCAAAGGTAAGAAAGTAACAGTTGGATACAGTACATAGATGAAAGAGCAGGATTTAAGGAAGACGGCGCAAAGTCAGCATGACGACAAAAGGAGAATCAAAGGCAGCCCGAATGGCCTGGAACAACGGAACACGGAAAATCGGCCCGCACCGAGTCGCTGGTCCGGTCCGGGCTCCCAACTGCCAAGACTGTCTCGTCTCATCCACAACTCATCCGAGTCCACCATGTCTCTGTCTTGAAGTCAGCAGTGTCTCTGTGTTGTATCCCAGCGATGGTCTAGTCTAGTGGCTAGTCTCCAGGACCTAAGGACCCAGACAGGCGGAAGGCGGAATTATTCTTTCCGCACCGAGACATGTCAAGACGACGCGGAGCCCAATTCTTACTCCTCTCCACTCTGAGACAAGGTAGTCGCGAAGACGGATAAATGGGGACCCTTGTCTTGCGGATCAGCAGTGAATATTCACTACTTTCCTGCCGCATACGCTTTCAAGCAAATGCCTTCTCTCTCCTCAGCTCCTCCCTCGTTCTCACCCTCGGGTATTCTCGGCCTCGGCATCTTCGTCGTTGGCGTTCCCTCTCTGTCTGCGCAGTGTACTTTGTCTGCCTCCACCTCGGCGACAATCTGGCTGCCAGACGTGTACGCTCTTCTGACGCCGAGGTATTTTCTCCTCTCCTTGATTACCAA
This sequence comes from Mycena metata, assembly GCA_029378385.1. Taxonomy (NCBI): domain Eukaryota; kingdom Fungi; phylum Basidiomycota; class Agaricomycetes; order Agaricales; family Mycenaceae; genus Mycena; species Mycena metata. The sequence goes on along the minus strand of JARKIB010000492.1, from coordinate 58,559 downwards.
CGCGCTTCTCATTGCCACTTCCAGGAATGTGGCTTTGCGGCCGTGGTCGTTCCCCAGACCCGCACCGCATGTCCCTCCATTTTCTCTTCTGTCCTCGACTGATCGTTCGGCGCGCCCGCCGCCCAGGTCAATGCAAAGAAGAGTGTCGCCGCCGCGTCGCTTGCGGCCGCGCGAGCACAGCTGCCCAAGGTATATATCCATTCACCCACTCCTTTATCCCACCTCTCATATCGTCTTCACTCTCCTAGCCTGTCAAGCACGTCGTGCTCGCCAAAAACTCCCTAGTTCGCAAAAGTTTTGAGGTATGCATTTTTACCTCTCCCGTCAGACCGCCGTTTGACCGCTCGACCACAGAAGATTCCGTCTTCAGCCTCCCACTTCACGGTCAGGCAGTCCAAGGCCTGCCAAGTTCCTACTCGTTTCGGCGCGTCTCGGACTCGTCCACGCCCCGGTCCTTCTCCGCTTCGAGCCACCATACTCGCAGAGGACATCGTTTGCGCACCCGTACCCGTCCTAGCTACACTTTCTGAATCCAGGGTAAGTTGTCATTATTTCCCTCACGGTATCATGATTACCCTTGATCTCATTGTCGTCTTCAGATCAAGCAGGCGACCACCATCGCCACACTTGTGACGGCTCGCCTCCGCCTCGCAGCCGTACGTTCATTCCTCGTGGTTTCTTTTTCGCCCCGTCCCTTACCTTCGATGGCTCCCTTTAGAGCTTCAAGTCTGGCGGCGACGGTATAAATCCTTCATCCCCTCCAGTTCGCAAGTCCATGGTAAGTCTGGGTCTCAGGTTTATTTTGGGCTAGCCTGACCAAGATTCCCAAATCCTCAGTATACCCGCCTGCAGCAGCAGTACACCGCCGAATTCGTGTCCGCCCGCTTCGGGATCACTCGCAACCGCACCCACCCCGGCCCCTCACCCTTGCGAAACGTTTTCACTGAGTTGCAACGGGAGCCACTCGTCACGTCCGTATCCGTCACCGCAAGGCCCCCAATTGCACTTGCACTGGCCGAGCTCTTGGCGAGCGCCTACCGCGAATACGACACCGAGGCCAAATCTAGCTTCGTCATCGGCGAGGACGATGAGGCGGATACCTCCGACTTCGACATCAAACCCGACTCCTGGCGGAGCTCCTTTCACCTCAACGCCGCCTGCAGCACATGTACCCAGCCGCACCACATCTCCCTCACCCCGCCCGTCGCCATGCATACCCTCATCGTGCAGAGTCCGTCTAGCGAGACCATATCCATTCTCGGAGACTCGCGGCGTGGGAATGGCGCCGCTCGCAATATATCTTCATCGTCGAAGTGCGACGAGGCCCACATATCGGAGGAGTGGAAGGAGAATAGCGTTCAGAGTCACCTCAAAGTTCCCTCGCGCAGAACGCGCAGATTATCCGCCGTGTCCCGTCGTTTCGCTCGCGTTGTCTTATAATCGTCGTTGGTGTTTGCTAGATATCCTTCTGTTTATGCGAGTCTTATCTTGATACCTTAATTTGTTTTCCCTCTGTGGTAGTCGACAGTTTTTCTACATTCTCGTAGTAACTATTAGCCTGCAGTCGTCAAGCAGTCGTTCTTTCTCTTGGGTTCAGGGAATAATAATGGGGTTTTGGTAGAATGATAAACGGGGTTTCTTCAAAATATAGAGATGAGTTTGTGGTGTTGCAATTGAGGGCAGTCGTCTTGTATATCGATGGGATGAAGAATAGACGAGATCCCTAGTCATATTCTAGTATGATAGCCGGGATGGACGGCAGCGCCTCGCGGTATGTCGCCTCCTCGAGGGATGCGTAGGTGATGCGGAGCTCCTCCAAACGACACTGCGAGCGGGAAATGAACGCGACCAAGGCGTCGACGGTAACGCCGTCTTCGTACACCTCGAGCTTGGAGAGGACCGGTAGCGTCAGTTCGTTCAGTAAACTGTGGATGGATACGTCATCCTCTGGCAAGCAAAAAGTCAAATGACGGAGGCGCTGGTGGGCCGGGATCATGGGAAGGGACGTCGTTGTTGTACTGTCGTCGCACATGGTGAACCGGCAGTCGATTAGGTTCTTCGCCTCCCGCAGTATCTCCGCGCCCTCAGCGAGAAATATGTAGTCGACGTCCAAGGAGATCAACTGGGCGAACGGCAATTGCCGGAAGGCGACGTCGAACATAGATACGACGAGGTTTCTGAGCGCCGGGGCACGGTCGATTAGAATTGGGGTGCCGTCCGGGGCCGCACGAGTAGAGATGGTTAAATCCCGCAGTAACGGCATGTCTCCGCTCAAGAAAGACAAGTGCTTGAATGGCACATCTAAAACAAGATGATCCAAGCGATGGCGGTTGGCGGTAATGGCTTGCATACAATCCGCTAGGAACAGGAGTTTGGGTTCACTCGGCCGCGGGGTCCTGGGCGTCCTGATCTCGAGTACCAGCGGGGATTGGCCGGAGCGTGCCAGCCACGTTGTAAGGCAGTCAAGCAACGCGAGTTCGCCTTGGCTTGGACGAAGGAGAAGTTTAATCGCCCGCCAAAGACGGGGGGTCGATAGGGCGATTTCTCGCCAGTGCCCGCAGATTTGACATAAAATAACAGGCGAAAGAATGCCGGAAAGTGGAGGGAATTGGGGGTAGGTGGGAAGGAAATGGAGGAATATTTCGGAGGTGATTTCTGGTGGCAGCCGTAGAACCGGAGATCTCGAGACCGAGGAATTAAAGAGCGGCTCTACATCGCGGTCGAATTGCGAATCCTGTTGGACCCATCGTTCAGATCATGACATGGGGTAGGCTACAATACATACAGCACAAAGTTTCTTCTCTGGCTGGCGGACAACACTGCTGCTTGCATCCTCGCGCTGAAAGGCCATGGCCGTCCAGGAAGAGATGGATTGATGCGAAATCAGTGGCAGTAAGACCGGACTAACTCGGGCCGGCAGTATACTCCTTGCAGTAAACCACCATCTGCTTTGTTTGCGGTGCGTTCTCTTAGTGTTCTCTTTCAACTGCGCACTCCAGGATCAACAGTATTATTTCCTAGAAACATTCAATGCAATCGGGCTCGTCGAATGGATCCTTCGAGTTGGAGGCGCCAGCGAATTCCTATCTTCCGTTTACAGTTAACCGAAGAGCTTCGCCAGTCTTGGCCTTACCCCCAGAAATTACCTCCGAAATTTTCTTCCAGTTCCTGCCCGACCCTCCCGATCTCCCTCCACTTTCAGGACCTACGTCTCCGCTCCAACTCTGTCAAATCTGTCGCCAATGGAGTGCAATTGCGTTATCTATCCCTCGACTCTGGAGCATGGTCCGAATTGTCATGTCCAAAAACAGGAAGGCGTCTGCACAGGTGGAACTCTTTAAAACCTGGCTCTCGCGTTCCGGTGACTCCCCACTCTCCATCAGCCTCAGGTCATTCTCAGGCACCTACGTCCTATCGCACTTCCTCCAGTCCCAATTCGCGATCTTCTCTCCGCGCCTGGAATACCTCGATCTGGCGATACCTTGTGATGCGATGTACATGGTTCGCTCCCACATGCCGCTGCTGCGGCATTTGGAGCTCACGTTAACGAGCATCCCGTTCTGGGGACTGGACGCGTTGACGCCGTTCGACCGCTCCCCGCTGTTGACGCACATCGTCCTGGAGCGCTTCTACAACCAGTTCATCCTCCAGCTCCCCTGGACACAGTTCACCCACCTCGAAGTGCAATATCTTACCCTCGCCGAATGTGCAGAGATTTTGTGCGACGCGATACGGCTCGTACACTGCACATTCGGGATTCGCCCCTCCGATCAGCGCATGGATATCCCTTTGGTTCCTCCGCACGACCGGCTCCAACACCTGGTCCTCCGTCCTGGACTAAACCAATCCCAGGACCGCGACCTGTGGAGACTTTTTGACCGGCTGACGCTGCCTGCGCTGCGCACGCTCGAGGTCTTTGACTTCGGCCTTAATCCCGACTCGCTTGAAGCCTTCATTTCGCGATCGCGATGCAGTCTTCACCAGTTGCACGTTACTGAGGGAAACGGAATGCTCTCGGAGATACTGGATGACGAACGGTTGCCGTCAGTCGGGAGGGATGTTTTGGAAGGATCCGGCCTCGAAGTGTACAGCTAACATGACCACTCAGTATTATTTTAATCCCATCTTTCCTCCGAAAATCACTTTTTAGCGCGTTGCTTCATCAAATGCGAATCAAAGAACGTCTCTAAAGCTTGACGCTCTAATTTGACAGATTCAGAAAACCAACAGCAATGATCGCGGCAACAACGTTGTGAGTTCTTTGCCCCGATCCCAATAATTCGGTGTCAACCCTCCTGGTTTGCTCCTGGTCGTTGTATCTTAGATCGGGCTCCCTTAGACCATTTCTTTCTCAGGTAAAACGGAAGGTTTTGGCGCTGAAACTGCACGAGGTCTCGCATAAGGGGAAACAGTATTCCGCGGACCTGTTGTAATTCTGCTGTCGATGCAGGGTGGGTTCACAGTACGAGCTGTGCGAGAGTATCTGAGCGTTACCTCTTTCCTGTGTTCTTTCGAAACGGATAATTCCCGCTATGATAGCGCAAATGTATATCTTTCGAGTGGAGGACTGAGTTCACTATTCATGTGGGCGAACGTCATGGCTATTCGCAAGGGCTTGATACCCTTCGAGTTGAGAGGGTACGCACAGTTAGCGCCTCGGCCTCGATCCACACTACTGACCCGAAAACCGAAAATGAATTATCTTGGTTCGAACAGAAGTGGAGGTTAGACGATGAGACTAGACCTCGACGATTTCCAGAACGATGTTCTGGATAGAGGGTAGCGCCTCCCGATACACCATCTCCGACAGTGTTCCGTCGGCAGCCGTTATGCGGAGCTCGTCCAGGGCGCACCGGGACCGCAAAATGCAGGCCTTCAGTGACTCGAGGCCAAGGTCGCGCTCGTATACCGCGAACGTGCGGAGCGCGGGAAGTGTCAACCTGTCGAGAAATTTCGACAGGTCAAGCTTTTCGGATTGATTTGAGCCCGCACGCAGGATCAGGTGGCGGAGCCGCTGGTGTGGAGGAGCGACGGGGACCTCGATATTCCTGTCTGAGTACATGACGCCGAATATGCAGTGGACGAGGTGTTCCGCATTGCACAAAGTCTCCGCACATTCGAAGAGATAGAGTTCGTGCACGTCGAGGTGGGTGATCTGCGTCCATGGGAGACGCACGATGAATTGGCGGTAGAACTCCCCCAAGATGACATGTGTGAGCCGCGGGGCGCGGTCGAACACCGTCAAGGCGCCGGCGTCGAAGGAGAAGTGGATGAGGGTGAACGACAGATGCCGCAGTAGTGGCATGTCGCCGAGAAGCAGCTCCCACGTGTCATCGGACGGTGTCGAGAGCTCAAAGTGTTCCAGGCGCGCGGAAAGGGCGGCCAACGGGGTTTGAAGGAGATCCCTGATGGGAGGAGAGATCGAGGGGAGTAATGACCTGATGCTAATGGAGAGTGGGAAGTCGCCGGAGCGCGAGAGCCAGGTCTTAAAGAGCTCGACCTGTGCAGGCCTCTCATCCTGTATGACAATTCGGACCATGCTCCAGAGTTGGGGCAGTGTTAATGCAATTGAACTCCATTGGCGGCAGATTTGACAGAGTAGTAACGGAGAGTGAGGGCCTGAAAGTAGGGGGAAGTCGGGAGGGTCGGGCAGGAACTGGAAGAAAATTTCCGACGTAATTTCTGGGGGTAAGGCCAAGACTGGCGAAGCTTGTCGGTTAACTGTAAACGGAAGATAGGAATTCGCTGGCGCCTCCAACTTGAAGGATCCATTCGACGAGTCCGATTGCATTATTGAATGTCTCTAGGAAACAATACTGTTGATCCTGGAGTGCGCAGTCGAAAGAGAACACCAAGAGAACGCACCGCAACAAAGGAGATGGTGGTTTGCTGCAAGGAGTATCGGCCCGAGTTAGCCCGGTCTCACTGCCACTGATACTGCATCTCTTCCTGGACGGCCATGACCTTTCAGCGCGAGGATGCAAGCAGCAGTGTTGTCCGCCAGCCAGAGAAGAAACTTTGCGCTGTATGTACAGCAGCTTAACCCCATGCCATCAATGATCTGAACGATGGGTTCAACAGGACCGCGATGTAGAGCCGCTCTCTAATTCCTCGGTCTCGAGATCTCTGGTTCTGCGACTACCACCAGAAATCACCTCCGAAATATTCCTCCATTTCCTTCCCACCTACCCGGAATTCCCTCCACTTTCCGGCATCCTTTCGCCTGTTCTTTTATGTCAAATCTGCGGTCACTGGCGGGAAATCGCCCTATCGACCCCCCGTCTTTGGCGAGCGATTAAACTTGTCCTTCGTTCAGGCCAAGGCGAACTCCCGTTGCTTAAAAGCCTTGCAACGTGGCTGGAACGCTCCGGCCAATCCCCGTTGGCACTCGAGATCACGACCACTATCGAATCCAAATTCCTGCCGGATTGTATGAAAACCATTGCCCCCCACCGCCACCGCTTGGATCATCTTGTGTTGGATGTGCCGTTCGAGCACTTATCTTTCTTGTCCGGGGACCTGCCACTACTGCGGGATCTAACCATCGGTTCTACTTACCATGCGCCTCCGGAGGACAGCTCCATTCTAATCAACCATGCCCCTGCGCTCAGAAACCTCGTCATACCTGTGTTCGACGTCGCCTTCCGGCAGTTGCCGTTTGGCCAGTTGACCTCCTTGGACGCCGAATACATATACCTCGACGAGTGCGCGGAGATCCTGCGTGAGGCCAAGAACCTAATTGACTGTCGGTTTACCGTCTGCGACGACTCTACACCGTCCCTTCCCATGATCCCAGCCCACCAGCGCCTCCGTCGTTTGTCCTTCCGTCTAGAGGATGGGGCACACATCGACGGGTTGCTGAACGAACTGACGCTGCCCGTGCTCTCTAAGCTCGAGGTGTACGAATGCGGTGTCAGCATTGACGCCTTAGTCGCGTTCATCTCCCGCTCGCAGTGTACTTTAGAAGAGCTCCGCATCACCTCCGCCTGCTTCGAGGAGGAGACATACCGCGAGGCACTGCCGTCCATCCCGGCTATCATACTAGAGAGGGATGCTGAGTATGCTCCTTCTCCCTAATATAGTGCAATTAATCTATGTAGCAACTGCCAACCCAATTCAACTGACAATCTCCTCTGCACAAAAAAGCATTCCCTAGAACCGGAGACAGAAGGACTGCGGACCACTAGTACTAAACATTTTTTGAAAAACTCTCGACGCCACAGACGGAAAAGAAATTGGGTAGCGACATAAGACTAGCAAAGGGAAGGACATCTAGCGAACACGAACAATTACCGAACACGAACAATTAATATCCATACCGCCAGGCGCTGCCGTCCATCCCCGCTATCATACTAGACAGGGATGCTGCTCCCCCCTTGATATAAGTGCAATGAGACGACTCCCTGGCAATTGTAAAACTGATTCAACCGACAATCTCATCTGTATTATTCCACAAACCCGAAGAGAGCGAAAGACTGCAAGCTGGTAGTACTAAAAGACCTTTGGGCTGCCTTTTAGATCAAGATGGCGAGTTGAATTGTTCTTTCCTGATTTTAAAACACTGTGGTAGTGTGGGGGTAAATCTCCTCTGAGCATCTGTCGGGGTTGAATAGATCCAAAGCATTCACAAGAGAAGTCGGCCTCCGTTGAGCGGTTCTTGTATATGGGTGGGCCAGGTCGAGCAGAAAATGCAAACTACAACCTGCGGCTCTGACTGACATAATCGTTGAACATTCTTTCACAAGATATTGGGCGGTCGTCCTTGTTCTCACCGAAGGCGATTCCGTTCAATTGAGCTTGCACTGGACCTCGCTGCCCCGTAAAGCCCTGGATGGAAACGAAATCAAATTTAGTCTTAGGATGATTGAGTCCGCGAGTCCGGGACTTTGAAAGAAATTGTATCCGACGTACGCTCTGCAAATCCACCGAGGACGGAGGACTGAATGTTGGAGCCAGTCGTGTGGAGGAATCATGAATCTTCGCACCGATCGAAGGACGAATCTCAAATGTGCAGTGAACGAGCCGTACCGCATCGCACAAAATCTCTGCACATTCGGGGAGGGTGAGATATTGCATCTCGAGGTGGTGAACTGTTTCCACGGGAGTTAGAGGACGAACTGGTTGTAGAAGCGCTCCAGGAGGGCGTCAACAGCGGGCAGTTGCAGCGGAGGCACGTCCTGAAGTACAGAGAATTCCGGAGTTGGTCGGACAGAAACCGGAAGAAAATTTCTGAGGTAATTCTGGCTGCAAATTCAAGACGGGGAAGCCTCTGGGGCAGTCCGGGATTCGGAATTCGCTGGCGCCTTCGAAAGATCCATTCGAAAGGTTCGGCTCGCATTGAATCTTTTTTGGGAAATACTGTTCTGTGATCCTGGAGTGCGCAGTTGAAAGACGCACCGCAAACAAAGCAGATGATGGTTTACTGCAAGGAGCAAGGGGTACCCGCCGGAGAATGCCGAGACATCGGCTAGGTGGGTGCCTCCCCCGGCCGACCCTTTATTTCAGTTTTTGGAAAAGGCGCAGAACCTTTCGAGAACGCGTTTGCGAAGGTATAAAAAAAATCGAGTTTTTGTAGTAGTGGGAAATTGATGGGAACCTGGTGAGGGATGTACTTTCGAGCCTTGAGATACTCGCGGCAGCTCACATTAGTGTCAAAAGAATTCTGGCTTGAGATACACCTACCTTAAATGGGCGCCGAACCTCGCCAAATTGTCTGCCGAAATCCATCTTCAGTTTCTCAGGCAAAATTACCATATTTGGGCATGCACGTGACCATTACGACAGTCTGTCTGTCCTCCCCCGAGCTAGGTTGAACCTTCGGATCAAGCCGCCTTCTCATCACATGATATTCACGTGCTGCGCAGGGAAAACTGAGAAGGGGCTTGTGCCAAGATGCCGAAAAGCGGCAATGTGTTCTGCGCGCTTTACCGTGTTAATAACCGCGTCTATCGGCGCGGCACCCTGGAATATATTGTTCCCAGTAAGACTAAGAATTTTTCTGTCTACTCAGTTTCTTTTTAGCCCGCGACTGCATGCCACAAATTAGGTACCTTTCCGCGGCTTTCACGCAGGGTAGCTTATTACAATATCCCGTGTAGCCCTCGTTATTTTGCGAAATAAAGTAAACTGAATACCTAGAACTGTAGGGGGCATGTCTACGATACTCCAAACTGTTTCAAATAAGTGAAAAGGACATGAATTGCATTTTCTGAGTGAGATCGCGAAAGTGTCCGAAATGGGCTTGATTTGTAATCATCGCGTCGCGTCTCCTTTCCGCCTCCTTTTTTTTCATCGTGTTTTCTTCTTGCTCTGGGGACATAAACATGTCGAGTAATACCACAGCCATCCCTCAGCCACCACAAACGCCTCGCCGCCGCCCTTTTTCACCCGTTGCACCCCGATCTCCCGGCACACCTCGACGGCGCAATCCTCCTGCCTCCACACGTCTTCAGGGTATAAAAAAATGGAAACACACCTTCAAGGACACGCAGAAGATGGTCATGGACCGCCTAAAGCTGACTTACACGCCGGACGACTGGCAAATTCACCTCATTATCCGAATTCTTCGGGGCTACGACTCCATCTTTCTTGCCGGGACAGGCTATGGAAAAAGTCTCATTTTCGAAGCGGTTGCAGCGCTAGGGGGGGGGAAGAAGGTTACAATCATTATCTGCCCTTTGAAAGCATTGGAGGCGGACCAGGTGAGCATAATTCCGCTTTGAATTCAAGGGAAGTAGCGGCTCATGTGACATTCACCTCCGTACCTCTTGTAGGTCAAACAGGCAACTGAGAAGGGGCTCAGTGCAACTCTAATCAATGAGGACAATACCAACGACCCTACCGTCTGGAAAAAGGTCGAAAAAAGCGCTCAGCTAGTTTATATTTCGCCCGAAATGGCGCTGTCCGACCGCTTTGGGAAATTGTGGATGGCCCCAAAATTCCGCGGCCGTGTTAACGCGCTAATCGTCGACGAGGCCCACTGCATCGACGAGTGGGGGGAGGAATTTCGCCCCATGTATAGGCAGCTCCATCGCCTTCGCAGCTTCACTGGGCAGGAGGTACCTTTTGTGGCATGCACCGCAACGTGCGCCACAAATACCTTTAACATAATCTGGAGTTCTTTGGGCTTTGGACATCGGCCGTTCTGGGGCCTGGATGCGGGCTCTGACCGTGCAAATCTGTTCTTTCAAACACGCCCACTCACCAATATCCAGGAGCCCATACTCGACATCCTTAACCTTCTGCCGCCAGATCTCGATGATAAATCAGAACGCTCGTCCATCCCCAAAATACTATCTTACCATGGCAGTGTGGCTGGAACTGGAAAGGGGAAGGCAGCGTGGAGGCGCGCGCTCCCTGCGCATCTACGGGACTGCGTCGTGTCGTACTCGTCCGAGATTTCCGAGGCCGCAAAGAAGGATATTTGGGAGGGATTTCTTTCCGGCCGCTACCGAATTCTTTGCGCAACAGATGCAGCTGGGATGGGGTGTAACGTACCCGACGTCGATTATTCAATCGTTTTCGAGTGCCCGAGGTCCCTAGCTGTCCTCGTTCAGCGGTGGGGTCGCGCTGGTCGGAGTCGAAAGGGGATTGGGACATGCTTGTTCTTTGTGCAAAAATGGGCATACAGACCTACTCCTCCTGAAGTTGGGCTTGCAGTGCAGCGGGTGAAGGGAAAGGACAAGGTAGCAATGGAGCCACAGTCTCACACGACGTCGCGCGCGAAACTCGAGCCGAATCTCGAGGCGTTTATCAATTCGGCGGCCAAGAGGACTCGAGATCTGGGATCGGGCACACTGATCATCATACGTAACCTCCCCCCCCCCCCCCCAAATGCGGAAAGCACATCATTTGGTTGAATCGCGCATACGAGGACCACTGCCCTGAGGAAGACCTCAAAGATTAATTCCAAGCATCTAGTACCCTATTTCAACACGCCTCACGCCCTTTCCAGCGAAGAAATTGGGACAAGAGAAGTGGTTCTGTGATTTCTGTCTTATTCATCGTGATTTGTCAAATCTTCCGGTTCAAGTCCAAAACGTAATGAAGTTCATTTCTACGTAGCTACATAGGTTCCTATATGTCTCCTGGGTCAATCCTTGTAGTATCCGGACATCCACTCGCTCGAACCCACCGTTTTGCAGGTCAGAATTCCACACGGGTCGAAAGTAACGTGACTCATTACGGAAGTTGATCAGTGTGTCCGATTTCAGATTTCGAGTCCTCTTGTCGGCGGCTTCCTCGGAAGGCCAGTGCTTTTACATCACCTTCCGTCAAGACATTAATCTTTTCTCACAGCCTGCTCCCACGTCTTCGTCTCGAATCTCTTTCGCCCGGACACCGGCCTCGACGTCTACACCGGCCTGACAGATCCCATTGCATCGAAGTCTGGTCCAGTCTCGCGGAGTTCAGCACATGAACTCAGCTGGACAATTCTCGACCTCAAGCGCCACCCCCCGCCGGAGCGCTGCTGTAATCATTGCAACCCGGAGTTCTTGCAGTGGTGCCCACCTACGACATCTCGCGACCCGCGCATCCTGATGTACGCATCAGAATTTATCCATTCACTTCCGCCTCCTCCATCCCGCCCCACCTCACCCGCATCCGACATTTCTGATTCCGCCAGTGTGGCCTCGCAAAATTCGGCGAATTTCGAGCCTGTGAAGGGTAAACAAAATGTCTCGAAAGAGGACAAGGCCGCGCTTCGAGATTTGCTAGTCAATTGGCGGAAGGACCGGCATTTTCGCATCGGGAACAGCCCGTATATTCCCTGCGAGGTTTTACTTCCCCCAAAGCAGCTCGAGAAACTTGTTGCCTCCGCCGGTACCTTTCTCAAACACCCTCTCGTCGAGCCCAAGCACGTACAGAAAGCCGTTCCATGGGACATGGCACCCGATTCCGATGTCGCAGAAGTCTGCGATGTCATCTCACGCTGGCGGCTCACGCTGGATATCCGGCGCACACCACAATCCGCACGACGACCGCGTAAACGAACCCAACAGGCTCCCACGGCACCTACCCCACAGCCTGTATTCACACAGGTGCCTCCCACTGCTCCCCGCTCCAGTCCGCGCGGACGAGGGAGAGGGAGAGGCAGAGCAGCTCCAGTCCGCTCCAGCCTTTCGGCCCACCCTACCCCGCCGTCTTCAACGCCGGTGTCGTCCACGCCGTCCATGCGTTACGACGACTTCTTTTCTGCTATCCCCGCCTCCCGAACATTTACCCCGCGGCCCCTTCATTTGACTCCCGTTAATGTGAATACTCCGCAATCCTTCCATTTTACTCCTATCAATTCGATGGCTACTGCTCCAGTGCCATGGCCGACACCTGGCGCCGGTCCATCGAGCTCTTATTCACACCCGTAATTATATTGTACTATTCTACGCCATCAAAATCACCACCGCCGCCCAGGGCACCTGAACTCGCGATTTCTCCGGGGTGCTCGCTAGTGTGCAAATCCATAAAGCTGTCAAATGTGAGTGGATTCTTTGTGAGATTATCGAACGGAGTGCCGTTGTCGAGTGTGGTGTCGCGGTTACTTGAGTCTGAGGATGCGGCAGGAGGATAGCCACCGAGCGCGGGATCGTATGTTGTCGATTTAATGAACTCCGCAAATTTGCCGTTCCACTCCTCCGCACCCTTGACAAAGACATCAACAATTGCAGAGCGCTGAGCCTCTACAGGAGGAGGATTCTTTGGGGCGACTTCGGGCGCTTTTTTCGGGGGTGCGGGGACAAAGTGTTTGGTTGCGCTGATTTTATGGAACTTGCGACGTTGCATTTCTGTAACCAGGGCCTCCAGATCTTGGTTAAATTTGACCTCTTTGGACCTGCGCGCACGGTCGGGATCCCCGAAAAAGTTGGCCACCATGTGGGTGACATCGCGAAAGGCCTCCACACATGCGGAGCCTTTGCGGATGATATATTCGACAGTAACTCCGGCTCCCGAAGCAATGAAGGCACGCTAAAAACAGAGTGAGCACAAACCAAAACGGGTACAGAAGACTGAGTACCTTGACCCAAAAGTTGAGTTGCTCCAGATATAAATCAGACGCGATAGAGCGGCCGCGTTTGCCCCAGCGATTAATGAACCAAGACCGCTCCAGTGCTCTGCGGAGTTTGTCGGGTAATTCAAATTTCCACCGTACCAATACCTCCACGCATTCACGGGCGTAGTTGTGCTGACCGACTCCGCGGAAGGCGAGACCCCAATACTTGAGCACTCGGATGAGTTGACCGGGGTCCGCAAAACTCACAGCCTTCTCGAAAAGGCAAAAGAAAAGAGAATCTCGGATGAAATAGATGGAGTGTGCCATCCAATCGTCTCCCGCAGCTTGGGCATTTTTGGCAGCCGTTGCAGTAGCAAAATCGGTCGAGATTGTGAGCGCGATGGCTTGGATGTCTTCTAAAGTTGGTTGCCAGCCTGAAAGCTGGGAGTACAGCGTAAATCCATTGATGACCCTGAGGAGGACATGAGACCTGAGTCTGCGGATAAATAAAATAGAACTTACATGACACAATGCAATATCCGAGCGATTAAGGAATGTCGGATGAGGGAATTTGCAGCTGCATAGTTCGGTTTATTGACATCCCATTTGCGATTAAGAAGGCCCTTGTGCGCCGCAAGCGAAGCTGGATCTTCGACCGCATGTCCGTAGTGCGTCCGCATGATCATATGTGTGGCCTGTAGCGCAAAGTGGAATGGCGCGCTCAATTCTTGGGCATATTCAAGGCGCTCCATCGCATTGATATCGTCTGTGCGGTCACGCCGAGCAGCGCGGATATTGTTGGAAGTAAGCCAATCACCAACAAAAATTCGCCAGATTGACGACCAAATTCGTTGAGAGAGTGTACTCCTCTCCTGTATCGCTCCAAGGACCTTTACCACACCCTTTTTCGAGCCCTCGTTCACGTCAAACAGCCCGAATGGCCGTGCATCCGACTTTTCGGGAGGCAGTTGGCGGTCGTCGGGCATCATCGCAGCAACAGCCTCGGCAATTTCCTGGCGATCTTTCCACCGACTGTTGCCCGGAGTGAAGGCCACTATCATCTCCGCGATGAGAGCCACAAACGATTTCCCGACGATTTTATCGTCCTCTGGTGTGGGAAGAATGTCCGTTGCCTTCGCTTTCGCGCGCTGCCCACGAAGAGCGAGCTGCTCTGCCAAGTCGGCCTCTGTGAATTGCTCGACGTCCGGGATGCCGACAACGGCGCAATTCGTCGCATTAATCATGTCATTGGAGTTCGAAATGCGCTGCTGAGACTTGCGCAAGAATATATTGATATTGTCGAAGATGGTGAAGAAGACTTGGCCGCTCGTAATAAGTTCTACGGCCAGTCGAATGGCATCCTCCGTAATGCGAACTTTGAGACGTTCGACAGTGCGGCTCGAGACGCACACGCCGGCATTGCTGAGCATCGCCACAACACGCGAGCTCGTGCCCGATATTTTGAAGAAAAGCCCAAGTATGAGCGGCAGGACATTTGTAGCCCTGTTTCGGGCAAACGCCAGCATAGATATTGTCAAAAGAATAACCTAGATATAAATTAATCCTGCGGTGAAAGATTAAGACACAGAAAACATACGAAGACAGGATTGCGCGAGAATCCCGGATAATCCTTCGACCACCCGTGATTTGGCGCTGCCTCTGGGCTCGCTTCACCCTCCTCAACATTTTCGTCGTCGTTTGGATCGTCTGCCCAATCCTCATCTGCTCCCGCACTTGGCCCCGGAGATGGTGGCATCGGCACATCCTCGTCAGTTTTCCGCTGCTTCCTGGCTTTATTTGGAGACGTGCTGAAGGTGTGTAGGATACCCCAGGTGAATGGTGCGAGTTCTTTGATTATTTCGACCAGTTTCGTCGGGTGTAGAAGATCTCGGAGGTCCCGTATGGTAAGACTTTTAAGTCGCACCCGGAGATGGGGACTAGAGATGACACGGTCACTGTCCTGTAGCGCGAGCTCATGCGCACAGGGAATGACCATCTCTCTGATATGTTTCTGTGCTTTGGGCCAGCGATTTCCATCCCGCCAGAGATTGAATATGAGGGCGGGAGCAAACTGTGTCTCCAGAGTGCTTTCTGTCGCAAAAAAGCCCATAAAGTGCGAAATGCGCTTTGTAACCGCAGGAATCTCAGTTGTGAAAAGCCAGTGCATGAGCTGTCGAGTTGAGACCGATAGAAAAATCATCAGCGAGAAAATAAGCTGAAGTCGAGCGTCGAGAGTGAGCCCCTTTAATTCTCCCGAGGAAAATCGGGATTCCCAGTAGTTGTCGTCATATTGGAGGGAAGCCAGGGTGAGAGAAAGTGTTTGTTTGAAGGGCGAGGGAGGAGGGACGGAGGGTACGAGCAAAAAGATCGCGGTGAGTCACTAATGAAACGCGTCGTGTCACGTTCCCGTCACGCCTTCCCGATTCGGCCGTCAGCGTCGAAATATTTTTCCTGAGTGCTAGACAAGGTTATGCAAATAGTTTCTGCTGGAGAACTTGTTTTAAATCATCCTCCGGTTCCATCGAGCCCATAAAGCCCAAGCAAATCTGCCGCGGCACCACTTGTTCGGTGCGAATTCATAGCGCAGAAGTGCTCTCGCAGCATGCATGCAGAGAGATGGTATCGAGATTTAAATTCCAGCTGAATCGATTAATCTACTGGCATACATCGAATGAACAATACAACAGCTTATTCCTAAGGAAACGGATAAGAAACGGAGATGATATTCACTTCTGAAGACATGGCACTTTTTTGGCAGTTTGGATCAAGCCTCTCTCCGAGAATAGCCGGCTCGCCGGCCCGGAGACAGGCTTGCTCCGAACCTACCCCCGAGCCGTTAATTCACTTTTTAGACTCCGTGTAGGAGATTTTTTCTGCGGGTACTAGTATTCACTTAGTAGTGCAAAATGTTCTAGAAGTGCAAAATCGACTTTTGCTCCCTCAATTCTTACTCAAATACCTTCGTAAGTGCCGGAAATTGAACCGACGCTCCTCTAATATTAAACTGGGAAAAAATATTGAGGGTTTTAGGCACAGTATGGAGTGAGGTCGCGGCCCGAGACCATCAAAGCACTCATGCAAACACAAAATCCATTACAGCGCCACGTCTCACCAATGAAATTTTCTTGGGCATTGTACAGAGTTACTAGTGGGTCATATCAGTCTGCTACATGAAAAACCAGGAGCAATATGCCCCAGAAACGGGCACTGCGAGCGATTTCCAGTAAATGTCACAGAATGTCACATATGATTTTGGTGATGGGAATGTCACGTTAAAATCGATAAATATGTTCTGGCGGACGTCCCTCGACCGTTCTTCCCCTGAATGTTTGTGCAGCAGCATTATGAATACTGTAGAAGTGCCTGTGGAGCATCACAGAAAAATCCGTTCGTCGAAGGTAGCGCTATAATGAATTTTGTTTCAGGATCAGTGGTCTGATGGCTTCGGGGCACAATCTCTTTCAATACTACAAGGAACTCTCTCAATGTTTTTTGAAAGTCTACAATGGGGAGGCCATCGGCTTCATTTCCGGTACTTCCGAAGGTATTTCACTAAGAATTGAGGGAGAAAAAGTCGATTTTGCACTTCTAGAACATTTTGCACTACTAAGCGAATACTAGTACCCCTTGGCAAGGAGTGTACTGCCGGCCCGAGTTAACCCGGTCTCACTGCCACTGATTTCGCATCATGATCAATCCATCTCTTGCTGGACGGCCATGGCCTTTCAGCGCGAGGGTGCAAGCAGCAGCGTTGTCCGCCAGCCAGGGAAGAAACTTTGTGCTGTATGTATTGCACCTTACCCCTTGTCATGGTCTGAATGCGTATAACAGGATTCAGAAAACGCCTTAGTCACGGTGGGACAATTCGACCGAGAGTTAGAGCCATTCTTTAATTCCTCGGTCTCGAGTTCTCTGGTTCTGCGACTGCCACCAGAAATCACCTCCGAAATATTCCTCCATTTCCTTCCCACCTACCCGGAATTCCCTCCACTTTCCGGCATCCTTTCGCCTGTTCTTTTATGTCAAATCTGCGGACACTGGCGAGAAATCGCGCTATCGACCCCCCGTCTTTGGCGAGCGATCAAACTTCCCCTTGATTCACACCAAGGCGTGCTCCCGTTGCTTGACTGCCTTACGGCGTGGCTGGCACGCTCTGGCCGATCCCCACTGGCACTCGAGATCACGGCTGTCAGTACTAGTGAACTCGAATTCCTGCCGGACTTTATGCCAACCATTGCCCTCCACCGCCACCGCTTGGATCATCTTGTGTTGGATGTGCGGTTCGAGCACTTATCTTTCTTGTCCGGAGACATGCCGCTACTGCGGGATCTAACCATCGGTTCTACTTACCATGCACCTCCGGCGGGCGGCTCCATTCTAATCGACCATGCCCCTGCGCTCAGAAACCTCGTCGTCCCGGTGTTCGACGTCGCCTTCCGGCAATTACCGTTTGGCCAGTTGATCTCCTTGGACGCCGGATACATATACCTCACCGAGTGCGCGGAGATCCTCCGCGAGGCAAAGAACCTAGTTGACTGCCGGTTCACCATCCAGCACGATACATTTACACCGACGTCCATCCCCATCATCCCAGCCCACCAGCGCCTCCGTCATATAGCCTTTCGCCGAGTGGATGGGACACACATCGACCGTTTGCTGGCCGAACTGACGCTGCCGGTACTCTCCAAGCTCGAGGTATACGAATCCGGTGTCAGTATCGCTGCCTTGGCCGCGTTCATTTCCCGCTCACAGTGTACTTTGGAGGAGCTCCGCATCACCTACGCCCGCTCCGAGGAGGAGGCATACCACCAGGCGCTCCCATCCGTCTCTGCTATCATCCTAGAGAGGGGTGCTGGATATTCTTTTTATGGGACGACTCTCTAGTGTAAAACTATCCGCAGAAGAAACCCCATTATCATTCCCTGAACCCGAAGAGAGAGAAGGATGGCTCACGCTTTATCAGGCTTTTGTTGTGGCGTAGACCAGTTTGATTACGAGTCCAGTAACTGCTCCTTATGCCAACGGACAGGATCTACGACGTAGCCACATCGCTAGGGCTCGGAGAACTGGAAAGTTCGCACTACAGGCGGCAATGATCATGAGCGGGAGAATCTCCCCAGAGCATCTGTAGGGTAAAATAAACGGCACTCGGGGCACTCATAAGAGAAATACTCCGTCGTCGAGCGGTTCTTATCGCAGCAGGTCCCGTTGGAGGTTGGTTGGAGGAAGAAATTGGCAAGAAACAAGACGGCAATCGCAGATTCCTGATCCGCCATCACGTCGATCCTCGCACCTTCATTTCTCACCTCCACCACCTTGCTACCACCATGCCACTACAGCGCGTCTTCAAGGCCCAAGGTCAGCCCATAACCCCTGCCAGCGGTGACTCGATACTAACCGCTAGCAATACTCAGTGATCACCGGCGAGGATACCCCAGCATCCGACTCGCCCAGCACATGGGCGATTCGGTCGTGCGATTTGAGGGGGTGCAAGAACCACGAGAAGCTGGAGAAGTGTGCTCGGTGCCGGTTCGTTTTATTTTGTGAACTATGTACCCCAGAGCTATGCTTATATCTGTGAAGGACTGCGATGTATTGCGTGAGTTTTCCTTTCCGTCGAGTGACACAGGTGGCTTATCGCAAACGCACGTTAAGAGCCGCGAATGCCAAAGTACGCATGAACCGTGACTGGTCTCTCAAGCACTGTTGATATTTTTAATTTCATCAGAGGCAGACTGGGCCCGCCACAAGCCGTACTGCAAAATGACGACGGACTTCCCCTCCATCCGCGACCCTGCAAACAGCGGCGAGGCGCCCCTCCAGCGCCACCTCCGTCTCTGGACCGCGCGCTTCGACGCCTCCCTCATCTGCGCCGCCATCGTCGCCCTCCAGCTCAATAAACAGCCGTCGAACATCGACACCCTCGGCATGCTCATCACCCTGCGCCCGCGCCCGCACCCCGAGGCCGGGGCGCGCTTCCAGCTCGTCTCCGCGGAGGTGATCCCGATGGCGCAGATGATGGCGATACTGGTGGACTACCAGCAGGCGCAGGCGCGCGCTGGCGCGGACGTGGGGCCGACACTCGCGGAGCTGCACCAGCAGCACCGGGACGCGTTGCGGGCGAAATCGGGCGGGACAGAGGATTACGCGACGTCGATTGTAATTGCGCGAAATGAGGGACCGTACCCGTTGCCGGGGGAGCATAATATGGAGGTTCGGTGAGTCTGTTTGTTCTTCCTGTGCTGTTGCGGAATGAGGGTTTACCCATTATTGACGGTTTTGCAGATTCAAGCCGCTCAACATCCATCGCAAGTTCGTGCGCAGTCCGATGCTCACGGATCCGACGCTGGATTGGTATGGCAGCTTGGAGTATCAAGTCAACAACGACGTCCCGAATCGGGAAAAAGTCTGAGTCCCGCGATAATCGACACGTCGATTATACCTCCGCCGCGAACCTTGTCGAAAGCTATTATATCCTCCTTACCTTATGATTCTGAAGTGTTGTAGACGTTGCGACTATAAACTGCGGCCGCGGTGCGCCGACTGCGCAACGGTGGGTAACACAATCACAACTCTACGACTGAAAATTAAAGGAAATTTCTCTGTGAACGTTAATACTGTTCTACAGAAGTCGCTTCGTGCGCGGTTCAAGTTAGCATACTCTGTTGAATTTTTGAGAATCTGCTGACAAGCCATTGATTTCTTTTTTCTTTCTTTTGGCGGTACGATTAACATCGAGATTTTCCACGCACGATTATCAACGGCCAGAAAACACGAGGTAGCAGCACTATATCCACCACGCAGCGGAATTCAACTGCTAATCCTTCAGCTGATTGTAGTTGGCGCTTCGTCCCGCCGCTTCAGCGATCAAACTACAAGCCGTTTGGCTAGTATGAATTCCGGTCGATTTTCAAGCAACTGCACTGATAATGCTCTTGGGAATTATGTACGTCGATGTGTGTTTTTGACCGTTTTAATTTCCCATCAGCACTACCTGACGCTTAAGTCAGGCAGTTCACTCGCCACAGTTACGGCCTCCTTCCCGTTTTGGACGCCGGCGTAGCGGTGTCTGCTCCTGTGTACGCAGGCTTGCGATCAACGGAACTGGTCCACTGACGTCTGCATGACGTAGCTCAAATTCGCTTTATAAACGCCCACGTCCCTTCAGACGCGTCCACTACCGCCCATCCACAACCACCATGTCCACAATCAACCGCGACCCGTCGGAATTGCCGCCCAAGCGCGAGAAACCTTCGCTCGCCCCCGTCGAGAGACCGCTCAAATACACGCGTCTGAACCGCCTCATATATCTCCTCCTTCTCCTCTCGACGCTCCTCTCTGCGTATTATGGCTATAGAGTTGTCCAGTGGAAGACCGAAGTCGGAGGATGGTGCGTAGCCTTTCCACCTGATTTTTGCGCGGACCAGAATATTAATGGACTTTTAGGTGGAACCTCGCGGTCGGGAAACGTCCGCCACAGTTGAAGTACGAGGGAGCGGGAGGGGAGAGGCCGAAGGGAAGGAAGGAGAAGAAGTCGAAGGGGAAAGACGCGGGCGAGACGGTGGAGGACCGCATCAACGCGCTCGCGGACGCCCTTGGTATGCCGTCACGCGACCTCGCATCCGCCATCGCCGGCGCGGTGAAGCAGTACGTCCCGCCGGCAAGTCTATCGTCGGTCGCGGCGCACCAGACGGGGGAGGCCGTCGACACCTTACTGAAGGAAACCGAAAAGACGGACGAAGAGAGGAAGACGGAGAAGGATGCGGAGGGCGGCGGTGGAATTGCAGAGGGCATCGCGAGTGGGATGGGCAGCTTTGTCGGTATGGACGAGCCGTGATTTTTGAACTCAGCACTTTACAGTTACATCGGTATAATCAGCATCAGCATTGAATACGTTTTCTCCGATTATTTGTTCCGGAATCGCAGAAGATTGAATCTTCACTCGGGGCTCATCGAGGTGGGAGCGAGCGCTCAATTAAGGACATGTTCCAAGTTCAGAAAGTTCAATGATTATTTACTAGCGCCCCAATTTCTGCTTGACCGACTTCCCCCGCACACAATTGCGTTCTTGGCAGGCATTAGGATCGGAATGAACGACCGTCCAAAAATAACTACTAGCCTGTGGGACTGTGGTCAATTCTTCCGCAGATCCTGATCAGCCACATCTAATCAGGGTATATATATACCATGTCGTGGACCACGCGAGTATAATATATACCCCCCCCCCCCTCAGTCTAAGCAGGGTGACCTTGGATCCTTTCCCCCCGATCATTTGCCAGGTCTCATGGTCTCAGGTGCCAACCGTCTTTCCCATGCTGCGGATCAAATCCAGCCAATGCTGTTGCTGCTCGCAGCACGGGGACAAGGCCACTGGTACTTCCCGCACCATGGCTCCCTCAGCCTAAAAATGTTGTCACCACCCTGGCCGATTCTCCCGTAAAGCTCACAGCCGTGTTTCCGGTTTGACACAGCCGGCTATGTGGAGTGCCGAAGCGCAAGGTAAGTTCTGAGCCCGGGGCCGAACTGCAAGGCTTATTCACATCCTCACGTAAAGTTTGATTCCTTGCTCCTGTTCGACTCTCAGTGAAATCAGTGCCGAAAAAGAAAAGTATTTTTTTAACAATGTTTAGGGCTTATTCCATGTAGAAAGATATGCCGGCATTGGCAGCTAAATTTGACTTCTCGTTAATTCCTTGATTGATGTTAGTAGGAATGTTGTACAGTTTTTCATTCACCTCTGAAGCTCAGGCCAAACTACAGGAATCAACAACTCCTTGTGATACTCCCCGGAACTCTCTTCAAATGTTCCTTCGACCTCGGGGCTCTAAACCTGCATTTCTTGCGACCGGCCTATCGGACCTGTGGCAGTGGACGAAAACGCGGAGCAAGTGTGAAAACGACTTAATTATGAGAGGAGGGCAGCTAGAATGGAAGCGAACCCGGAGTCTCTTCGGGATCAACTTCCGTGAGCCATGGAAACCGCTCTCCAAAATCATCTTTGCGGTGTTGAACGAAAATAACAAACCGTCAAACGTACTCAGGATCACCGGGCGCTAGTAGTATGCATGGGCAGACCGAATGACTCTGGTTATCCTTCTGGTACTTAAACTGCAAGCTTACTTTGGCGGACACGGTACGAAATTTGTGGTGTAATGTATGTCCTAGAGCGAACACTGATTTCAACCAGAGAATTCAATTTTCAACAACGACCCGGCGTGGCCACGGGCTGCATGAGTGGCGTCACCGAACCCTGCCTAAGCACCCTCGGTTGAACACGAAGACGGCCGACACAAGCCGCATAATTTCGCCAAGATTCGTCAATAATAGGCAGAGCTAGCGATGGTTCACTGCGGCTTGACGGCGTTCGCCCAGGCCCGCGGTTCAGGTGACCCGCTGAATGGCCGTCTGTTGAATGCGTCTTTCAAATTCCTATTTGTCTCTTCGCCGTTGATCTACCGGAAGAGGGAAGCAGCGTCTCACCTCGTCCGCCGCGCCTTCGTATAAAGGTCCAAACTCAAAATCGAGGCTCACCGTGAACGCTAGACCTGTTGCAAGGCAATGTTCAACCAGCAAAAATCGGAGAATCTTCAACGGGGGCAGGCTTGCTTCAGGTTCGTATTTGTCCTCCCTTCTACGGAGCGAATTACTGAACCTTATGGGGATTAGCTGTCGCCGCAGAAAAATGGTAAGTCCATTCATCCATTCCCTGCCCATTTATTCGAATGCCTGCCTCATTTTTCCGTTCCAGCGATGCGACGGAGTCCATCCAACATGCGGTCAATGCGCAAGAGCGGGCAGAGCCGAAGACTGCGAGTATACCAACGGACAGAGACGTGCGCGGGTCGAGATTTTGCAGGAAAGCATCAGGGAGGCTGAAAGTCGGATTTACGACCTCGAGCATCCACACCAGGCGCAGTCTGTGGTTCAACTTCGTCAGCCGTACGAGGCCACGCCGCCGAGTCGGATAAGTTCCCCGCGTACGTGCTGGGTTCATTGGCAGCGCTCAAAATGTTGAACCGAACGATGTGACCCCACAGGCCCTCAATCTTCGATGGTCACAGACGAGCCGTTATTCGACATGGTTCAGAAACTGCAAGTAACTCTTACCCTCCGATTTTCCGCTGGTCTTATCCACACCTCCCAGGATCAACACATTCCTCTCTTACTCCTCGGAATTTGGATTTTTCCTCAACGCCCCCCGCTTCCGCAACTCTGCGTTGATACGTCAGCCCATAGGCCACCACGACCGCCCTACGCCCGCCCTTTTATTCGCCGTCTATCTCTGCGCCCTGCGTCTCACCCAGGATCCGAGTCCGCAATCAATTCAAACCCATTTAGAGCCAACGTTCTTGTCTCAGGCATTGGAATTTGCGTCCCAGGGCCTATCGAGCGCGCATCCGCAGAAGATGCTGCATACCCTCCAGGCCGAGATTTTGCTTGCGTATTACTTCTTCGCGTGTGGCCGATTCGTGGAAGGGAGATATCACACGGCTACTGCCGTATCTCTGGGACTCAGCAGTGGCCTCCATTTGGTCCGCTCTTCGACCACGCTAGGGTCGTCCTCTCATTTTCTACCCCCACCGCAGGACGCCACGGAGGAGGGCGAGCGCATCCACGCATGCTGGGTCCTGATCACATTGGATAGGGCTTGGGCTACAGCGCAAGGCGAACATCTGAACCTCGATCATGAACAGCAAAACGTTGTGGTTGACACACCGTGGCCGCTTGAAATGGACGACTACGCCAGGGTGAGTCGGATGTGATTCATGTCGCTTTGCTTCGTCATTAACTCCGACTGCCAGGGACTCTTCAATCCAACGACACGATATTCCAATACCTTGCACAAATTCCTCAACAACATCTCAACATCAGACACCGGAATGTCAACGATCGCAATGTTTTCCAAGGCCACCATACTATGGCAGCGCGCGGAAAGTTTCGGACGAGAATGGAGCCCAGGTGCCCCCCGTAAATTATTGAACATCAAGAACCCTGCTCATACTTTTCCTTACCACAGACCTTGCGCAAACTCAGTCCAGGGACTTTCAACGCGCGTTCACAGTTCTCGACGCCCTCATCGATGCCTTCCGCGCTGCCCTCATCCCGCCCAACCGCATCCCGCACGCTACGCCGGCAATGACGCGCGCGCTCGTCGCTGCCCACAGCATCGCGCACATCGCAACAATACAGCTCTACAACAGCCAAGCGTTGCAGGGCCATGCCAACGCTCGTCGGAAACGCCTCGGTGCCGCGAATATCGTACTCAATATCATCGTTACAATTCCCTTGCAGCACTTCGCATTTATCCACCCGATTATGGGGGTACGTCCCCCAAGGTCATATGTTCATCTTCCTTGTACTGAGAATTTTTTAATACTTGCAGACGGTGTGGCTGCAAGCGTGTCAGATCATCATGGACGAGATCTACGCCCGCCGGAATTCTGGAGGGCGTGAGACCGAACTCGTCCTTCTGCTTACACGCACCGCCGATGTGCTTTCTTCATTTGAGGAGACTTGCCCCCTGCTAAGTTGGTTACCTTCACCTTCTACTCTCTGCCGTTCCTGACGAATATATTGCAGACTATCAAATTTCCCGAATCCGAGCGGGCTTTGCTGAGATGCAGTCGTGAGATGCCCCGGTTGAAGTCGTCTCTGCCGTTGGATGCGATTCTCTCCGCGGACATTTGTCAGTTAGAACTAGACTTGGATTGCTTAGACTAGAACCAAGATACAGTACTGCTTTCCTATTTTTGGTTGCCGCCTTGGACTAGATACTCCAAGCGGCCGAGAAGCGGTGGTTTCAATTTCGCGACACTCCCAGCGCTCCTCGCAGTTCGTTCCAGCCAGGGTTATCAGTGGTGATATCGCTAAATGCAGTTGCGAAGGTTCCATTAGCAACCAACCGGAAACTGGGGATCTTCTTGTCCGCCGTCCCATTGCCGAGCGCCCATAGACTGAGGACGACAGTGTTTTTTCCTTGGTAGTCAAGAATCCCTTCGTGGACCGGGAACACCGTCTGTGGACCGATATTCGCAATCCGTTTCCCCATTTGCCAGCCATTCACGTAGAGCTGAGCTACAACCCATAAAGTTAAGTTATGTGGAAATACGGGTCAAATGATGCGCACCCCGATATTGGCCAACAGCGGAATCGAAAACAAATGAAACTGGGATGTCGTATCCCTTTGGGAGGTTCAAGCTGAACGTGGTCCGGAAAAAACCGACCTAGACACACTTAGACGGTGATAAAAGATCGTCGAGCGCTCATACCCCAGGCTGATCAAGTCCCTCGAAGGGGGTACGCGTCTCCCATTCGGAGTCATCAAACCCCGGTAAATGCCATCCTTTGCGCTGCCCGACAGGATAAGTCAGGGAATCACGATTCAGCCTGGAAAGACATACCTCACCGTACAGTCCACCTTCATTGTAAATCTTCCTCGCGGTATCGGGGTGGTGTTCGCCGAGGAAATTTCCAGCCAATGTCCACCCCGTGAATTGTGCGTTGGCGTTGCGGCCAACGAGATAATATCCCTAGGCATCCGTCAGTCCAAGTTGAACAAGGAATTGCGAGTATCGGTCTTACCTGTAAGCCCCGCGGCTGCTGCAAGTCTCTGGCTCGGCCTCCGGGCGTACAGCAGACATCTTGACCGGAAAGATCGCCGCCCATGTGACTGAACGCCGCAATCAGCGAGGGTATATATGAGCCAACTGAGCTTGGACAAACTCTTGAAGGACGATCACATGATTCTCGCCCTGAAGTAAGAGCTCCTCCGAGACAGGGAAAGAATTATTGTTGGTTCTGCCCCGAGTATCTGACGCGCCGAGGTAGTTTGTATTCAGCCAGACGGAGGCCGCAAAGTTCAATGCCCCCGAGGAGGAGATGTTCACCGCTGTCGGGGCGGCAGTGCTGGAATTGTGCATGAAGGTGCCGCGCCATACCAAATTGCCCGCCTTGGACCATTACTCAGCGTTCTTCCTTTACTTGGGAGAGAAGGGGCGTACATGGAAACCGTATTGATCCGCGTAAAGGATCCAAGGTTCGCCGTAGTACGGTGGAAATACGCTGGTGGTCGTTGTTTGATTGGCGGGAATCATACCTGGAACTCGGTGAGGGCTGTTGCCGCGCTGTGGGCAAGGAATCCTACCAAATCCATCAAAGTCGGGTTGAATCTCGGGCAAGGAGTCTTTAAACCGCCAAACCGCCGTTTCGAGATCAGGCAGCAACACGGTGGGGGCGGCGAACCGGAGGGTGGTCTTCCAAGACCCATTGCCCGTTTGTTTCAGGTTGGAATTTTCAACCGGGACGCCATTCCATTCCACCGAGGCTATAGAAGATGGGCCAAATATATCGACGTCGGTGGTCTCGGCAATGTCTCCCCAAAGGGAGAGGTGATTGTGCGAGTCAAGACTCGCATTCCGAACCAAGTATGGACCGCTAATGAGGATGGGAGTCGACGCACTTACACCCACATAGTTTGCGAATTTTCCTCCCCCGGCGATACTGGGCTGCCAAAGGCGTGTCGCAGCATCGTAATCCGCGATAAGCACCGCCAGGTCACCGGCATCGGTTTTGAGACGGACTACAGTCACCCCCGGCGATGGGCTAAAATTGATTGTGAAGGCGCCGTCCTAAAGATATATGAGTCGGAACCGAACTAAATTTATCGCGATCGAAGGATCACCTGCACCGTTTGCCCGAGGACCTCTGTGGGACCCACCGTGTTCAGGACAACAGATCCGTTCAATTTGAACGACATTTCATACGGAAGCCCTGCGTTGCCGTACACGACGAGCATGTCCGACCCATCGACGGTAAGGGAGGTTAATAGGCTCGCCGTCGAATATAATAATGTGTTCGACCCGAAGACGAGGTCCGTTCTAGGTGATCATTCAGCGTGAGATTGGGCCGAGGCGGCCAATACGCCCATACCCAACTACGAACGAATCTCGGCCGACGAGAGTAAGAGGGACGGTGGTGTTGGTTTGACCGATGGTGTATTGAAAAGTCAGTGTATCGCTTTCGGCCGCATTAGAAAGAGCACGAAAACCAATAATAGACACCTCACTTGAGCGAAACCTCATTGTGTCTGAAGATGTAAAATGAGGAGCCTGCTACTGGATTTTTCAGGTGGGTGATGTAAGCGGCGGGGACGGTAGTGGTGTCGGTCACTGAATACGAGAAATATCAGAGAGGATATAATATTAATAAAGCAAGTTTGTGCAGAGACTCGCCGATCAAATCCGTCATATAAAAGTCCTTGAACGAGCGAAGAAACAAGGAGTGCAACTTGAGTTCCCCGAATTTTGCCGTAATCCGCCGCTGCTCATCGACGGGCGCACTATAGTCGTAAGAAGTGTAACCATTTGAGTAAGGCAGCTGCGCCCACGTCGTTCCGCCATAGAACATATAGAAATTCTCGGCGGTGACGCCGCTCGCCCACAACTGCTGGAAGAAGACGCGTTGAAAGTTGACGTTGACGAGCTCACGGCAATTCTCGTACCCGCCCTTGCTGCCCCAGTTGTCCGAGGACCCGCCCTGGAACTCAGGGAAGAAGTGCGGCTTCCCGGGCACGGTCGCGTCGAGGTAACTGCGCCAGCTCGTTACGATTTCGGGCCAAACAGCGGGATTCGCGTTTCCACAATTGGATGCGCTGAGTGGGTATGCGTCGATACCGTACAGGTCCGTGTCGTTGACCAAGTTGTTGAATTCCCCGGGATCGTTGACGAATGTCGGAATGATGACCCCTAGGTCGAGTGCCCGCTGTCGCAGTTGATCCACATACTCGTTTTGGCCTGGGCCATTATAGTATTCGTTCTCGATCTGTAAGAGGATGATGGGGCCGCCGTTGGTGACTTGGTTCTTCTCAATTGAGGTGATGACGCCGGTCCACTGCAATGAAATTACTTGTGAAAGTGGTCTCCGATGGCAGTAAGGAAGCGTACATAATCCTGCCACGCGGCGTGAAAGATTGTGTCGTTGCTTCGCAACTCACCGTTGTAGGGATTCCAGGGTGGATTGCCTGGTAGCCAGGCCACGTGTCCAGGAATCCCGCCCATGGACGTTTCGGAGCTCAAGTCCAATATCAATGAGGTTGACTGCCGGCAGAGAAGGAAATAAAACACACTTGATGTATGGCCCCGGCCGAGCAATGACCCAGATACCTATAGGAAATGAGAACTGAACACTTTTCTATCACAGAGGGACCAACCTTCCTCCTTCGCCGCGTCAAAGAACGGCTGGAAGTCATTTATTCCCGTCAGGTCAACCTCTCCGGGGCGCGGATTCGTCATGCCCCAGTGAAAGTAGATGGAAATGGTGTTGAGGCCCGCAGCTTTTGCTTTCTGTACGATATCCCGCCACAGCGAGGGCACGGGGAGCCGCCACATGTGAAACTCGCCCGACTGGATGAAAGTACGGTTTCCCAGTACAAAGAAACTGTAGTCGTCCCACTCCACGGCGGTCGTAAGACCGTTGTTGGCGCGGCTCTCAGAAGCGCGGGGGAGAAAGGGTTGGTCGACATCGCCGATTATTTGCCCCAACGCAAGCGCAAGAAGAGCGAGGAACAAGAACAGCCAAGAGACGGGAGATGAGGGTAGCGGATGCATAACGCAAGGGGAAATGCTACCAAGGCGGATGCTCCATTTATTAAGTACAACAGTTCGAAAACCGTGACGGGCCGGGGGTTCACCTGACCCCGAAAAGACTCGGAAGAACCGCCCACAGTGAACCAATCGCCGTTTTCACGGAAGAGCGGAAGCCGGACCGTCTCACGCGCACGAAGCTGAGGATAGATTTCTTCATGTATGTCCTACGACGCGTTAAATTTCGGTATTCAACTAATTGAAAGTGACGCACCTTTCAAGCACAGCAGCCACACTCGGGAGATCCTACAAGGGAAGTGCAAATGACATTTGGGCGGAATTTGACGCATAGACGCGTCGAACCGTGCCCTAAAGAGCCCGCGCATGCGCCGCGCAGACTACTGAGGCAGCAAGACGAAACGAATCACCATTGGCCAATCGCGTCGTACTCACCAATTCCTGCATCTTGAGTCCGCAGTCCCTCCGTCGTATTGACATTTTGCGGTGTTGTGAGTCTTAGTGGCTCGGACATCCTGCGTGGAAGGCAAGAGGGAGAGTTGTTTCAACTTGTTTGTTGATTTCGATTTGTGATGTTCGATGCAATCACTGATGCGATACAACGGCAATCGGCCCAGAGTGCAAATCCAACCAAGTGTTGAATTGTCGAATTGCGGGAGTATCTGAATGAAGCGAAGGTTATTCTTCTTCCGCGATCAGTTTTCCCGTACAACTAGTAGGAACTGAAATTAGAGCTGTGAAAAACTCGCCAGCGATATCTTGGGTGTTCGGGATAAGTATGGCAGTCTAGACATGTATCTAGTGCATAAATAGTAGTCTGTAGTTAACCGCGCGATCAATACAAGGAGGGTCGGGTTATTACATAATCTTCGGAGTTTGAAATTCCCCTCTCACTATTCAGTACCTTCAACACACCATTTAGCCTAAGCTAAGAGGCCATTCATCCTGTAATCCTAACCACTTGAGCTCTACATCTTCAGAATATCTCCCAGGTGCCGGAGTATACACAGAATAAATGCTTAGCTTCGTCAGCGGCCAACCCCTGAAAGTTCGGCATCGCGATTCTTAACTCTAACAGAAAAATTCAAGGGAGGGAGTTATTGAACCTCATTCAGTGAGCATAGTTCATCCATAAAACACGTGGAATACACGTCCTGAGGTGCAGTTTAACATTTGAGGATTTTGATAAGGGGACCCTCCGATCAACTGTCAAAGGGAATCGACAGACTACAACAAACGAGGTACGAGTTTACCGTTGTAGCGTCTGTTTATAAGAGACTACATAAATAGAGAGCTTGGGAAATATCGTCACTTCCCTTCTTCTAAATCCCTTCGCAGCGAGGTCCTGGGAAGTCCCGCGGGGTCAAAACGACTCCTCCCACGATTCGAGCTTCCTCGGGTATACTCAAATAACAGACCGCGAGAGGAACTTCTGGAGAGAAGGAATATTTGGTCACTATCCCAGGGTGAGTCACCGGTTGAGATAGAGGGAGTATAAGGATTACAGATGGCCTTGTTAATGTAGTTCACGGCACGGAGGGCGTCAACGTATTGTCGAGGAAGAATTCATGGCGGATTGAATTATGGTCCCGCGCGTGGCCTGAAGATTTGCGATCATCGATCGGGTTTTTTCGTGTTTATGGGAGACAAAACGGCGGCTGCATCGGATCGGCAACCACAGATCTTGACGGGGACTACACGTCGGCTTGTCCTTACGCCGTTCACAATCGCGAAATCTTTATCGTCGGGATTTTCCACCACCACATCTCGCTAACAGGAATTGGATTAGGCCTATTCCGTCAGAATCATACACGCGATCTGTGATATTTCCATCAAAATATCATGAGCTGTTGAGCGAAGAACCGCACATGGGCGTTGTTCGTGTGAGGGTGGGAGTCGCCAAGGCATCGGACCTACTTCTTGCACAGCTTGAGCCGAAACTACGGGACGGGGACTCTGACGGGGAAGCATAGCGATGACGAGATCTCCCCCTTTCTGTCCCCCACGATCACATCTAATCCCTTTAAACTTGCCGGCGGCAATGTTTTTGGTTTAAACGACGGAAGAATGAAGATCATCAAAAACTACCCCCCCTTCTGACGACCACCTCACGACCCCCCGCAGCGCAACGACCCTCGCCCCATGGCCTCCGGCAGCATATACCAGGTCCATATTTCTCTTTGACAATCCCTGGTTCAGAATCTCATTTCCCCCTCACCAGCATCGGGCGTTGGGCCCAGGCGGCGCACCACCACAGGATGGACCCATCTACAACTCGAGGGGCCTCGCAGAAACTCTCGATCGGGTTAAGCAAGAGTTCGATGCCCTTGCCGGAGAATTAACCATATCGCGCGACCAAAGAGAGAGATACGAGTCGACCAGTGCGCCGTACTTCTTCCTTTTAATCCCGATTGCTGATTCGCCTGAGCAGTTGCCGCCCAAGCGGACGAACTCGAGAAAATTCGACAGGCGCTTCACACCCTGGAAGCCCAACACACCAAAGTCCGCCAGCAGTATGAGTACGAGTTGCGAATACTCCGCTCGGAGGCCCATGCCGCCCGCCAACCACAGCCCCAGCCGCAAGCCCGCCCATCGTCCGCAATCCCCACGTTAAGCTCGCCAAGCATGTTCATGGGCGGTGCCTCCGCACATTCCCCTGTGTTGGATTCGCATCACGGCCTGTCCGCTCGTGATCGAGAGAGCCGAGAACGGGATATCCAGCGCGCGCGCTTCCTGGAGGGGAGCAACAAGCGTATTAAACTTGATCAACCCGGTGAGGAGGTTAATTCTCTGTTCGAGTGTAATTGAACTCTTGCGTCCAGAATCGAATAGGCTTCCATTAATTGGGCCGGGGTCAAGTCCGTCCTCGCGCCGCGCGCCGACACCGGCCGCAGCACCTGCGCCCCCTCCACCACCACCTCCCGCGCAGCAGTCCTACATGAACGACTTCCTGAACAACCTCGAGCTGTCGACGATCCACCCAGATTTGAAGAAGGAGGGGAGCGATTGGTTCGTAATCTACAACCCCAAAGTCAAGCGCACGCTAGACGTTAGCCTCATACATACATTCATTCATGAAACGTGCGTTCACCCTGCCTAGTTTTTTTTTTTTCATGTGCTGAGGGTGAATTTACAGGGTCGTGTGCTGTATCCAGTTCTCCGGGGACGGGAAGTACCTCGCCACGGGGTGCAATAGGACGGCGCAGATATACGACGTACAGACTGGGCGGAAGATATGGTGCGTGGCGTTATCTCACCAATAGAGCCGATGCTCACGCGGAAGCTGTAGTGTGCTGGCGGACGAGGCCTCTAGCAAAACGGGAGACCTGTACATTCGGAGCGTGCGTTTCAGCCCTGACGGCCGGTTCCTGGCGACGGGCGCGGAGGACGAGCGTATCAGGGTGCGTTTCACGGCCATCCCCGTCCGCCCACTTGACTGATCGACGACGGACCGTAGGTGTGGGACATCGACAAGCGGAGCATCCGCGTTATCTTCGAGGGCCACCACCAGGATATTTACTCCCTCGACTTCTCGCTCGACGGCCGCCGTCTCGTGTCGGGCTCGGGCGACGCCTCCGTGCGCATCTGGGACATGGATAACCAGAGCCCCGCGCGCGTGCTGATGGCGCAGCCCGAGAGCGACGCCTCCGACGACGACGCGGGCGTGATGGCCGTCGCGATCTCCCCGGATGGCACACTGATCGCCGCGGGCTGCGTCGATGCGCTCGTGCGCGTATGGAGCGTCAGCAGCGGCGCGCTTGTCGACGTCCTCCGTGGGCACCAGAACAGCGTCCACAGCGTCGTCTTCACGCGCGATGGCGGCGCGCTCGTCAGCGGTGCGCTGGACAATACCATCCGGGTCTGGGACCTGCGCGCCAAGTCGAAGAAGGACGGGATTCCGTGTACGGTGTTTGCGGGGCACAAGGTATGCATCGCGGCGTCTCTGGAATGGGAAGGGCTGACGCTGGGATCAGGATTACGTGCTGTCGGTCGGTATATCACGCGACGCGCAGTGGATCGTGTCTGGGTCGAAGGACCGCGGGGTGCACTTCTGGGACCAGTCGGGGACGGTGCAGTGTATGCTGCAAGGGCACAAAAACTCGGGTGCGTATATCTCCCTTTTCAGGCCTCCCCATCCTCTAATCTGCGCCACACAGTGATCTCGACGAGTCTGCACCCGGTGGGGAACCTCCTCGCTACTGGCAGTGGAGACAAGCTGGCTCGAATATGTGCGTCTTCTGGAGTTCCTCCTGTTCACGACCCACTGACCGCCGCCCTAGGGAATTATAACACTGTATAATGAAATGAGGGATGTATAGTATAAATTAATAAGAGTTATTTCGCCAGTTCCATGTACTCACTTGCTTTGCATCAATGTTGTCCAAATATGCGCGTGTACACTATTTCTTGCAATCGAAAACTTTTTGAGTCGCGCCGATGGACAAGTCTTCTCCCGATTAGGAAACTAAATAAACGCCCAAAGGCGCGCTGGGCTGATTGATCTG
Organism: Mycena metata; assembly: GCA_029378385.1. Classification (NCBI taxonomy): domain Eukaryota; kingdom Fungi; phylum Basidiomycota; class Agaricomycetes; order Agaricales; family Mycenaceae; genus Mycena; species Mycena metata. The sequence continues at coordinate 25,467 of JARKIB010000492.1, read as the reverse complement.
GACCTGCAACGCCAGCTGAGCAGGTCTGCTCTCGTTTACTTAGCGCTGATAAAAATAACCTGCGGTTTCCTTTTCGGTTTGTTTGAGCAAGCGCGGGAATCATCATTTATAGAGTACAGTAAAACGAATTCGAAGTCGAAGTCGAGAGCAACGAGACGCTTGGAGGGGCAGTGGAGGGCGATAAGTACCGATGAGTCGGCAAACGTATTTCCGTTGTCTGTCTTTGGGACGGACGCGCTTTCCCAGCAATAAACTTACGACCAAGTCTTGGTAACATTTTTTTCCGATCGAATCCGGGATTCCGTAGGTAATCGATTCGATTTTCTGAGACAAAATCGCGTACGAGTACCGAGCTTCCAGTTGCTCGCCAGAGTCGCAGCACAAAGAAAAACTCTCATTCCCATGCTAAAACCCGGAAGAAACCTGAGCTAACCTGAGAAGAAACGCGGCTTGGAGAATATTCTCCCAAGGATCCAACAAGGATCCAACCGTCAAACTTCCAGCGCCGAATCATATAGTCAGAGACAGAGGACTTGAATTGCAGACCCCTTCCGATTCCCTGGATGGCGGTCGAAGGAAGTTGAGAAGACCACGTCAGTGGCTGTGCTCCTGTCGATCAGCCGGTTCCGGCCCGCCGTTTCTTTAACCAAGTCGACCACCAACTCGAAGTCACAAAACCGGAGTCTAGTTGTAAGGATTTCTAACGCTGGTTTACTGTTCAGCTCAAGTGAATCATCTCTTGGCCAGTATTCCCGTCCCATGGATCTTGAAACGTCCAGCGCTGGCGCACTACAAGTCAAAGAAAGAGGCCTCTCTAGTCTTTCGATTTTGACTTTACCGACCGAACTCGTGGGCGAAATCTTCGCGCATTTTCTCCCCGCTTATCCCCTTCGTCCTCCGCTTGTCGGGTCTCTCTCGCCGACTCTTCTGAGCCACGTCTGCCACGAGTGGAGGGAAATAGCCATCGCTACGCCCGAACTTTGGAGGGCCATCGCAGTGTCACTCCCTAGCTATAGCCCTCCCGCCGAGGGCCCACTCCACATCATGGACTTGTGGCTCAAAAGATCTCGCGGATGCGCACTTTCACTCGAGATTACCGCAGAATATCGCGGGTCTGCATCTGCAGCGGTCGCATTAGTTGTTCTCCACGCCGCACGTTGGGAGTACGTCAAGTTTCACGTCTCGCCCGCCGATCTCCGCACACTTGTCGGTCCCCTGCCTATGCTTCGGCAACTGGACTTGGCATTTGACGGTCATATCGACGACCCGTTGCCCGCACCTGATATGCCACTGTTGTGTACAGTGGCTCTCGATTTCAACTACGAGGATCAATCTTATCCAATCGCCCTGCCGTGGGCGCAATTAACGTCACTAACCATAATCCACACAACTCCAGAGGAATGTGCACCTCTATTGCAGCAGGCATTAAACCTGATCCACTGCGAACTGGGTCTCGTTTACGACGACGCCGATCTGCAGGATATCACACTTCCACGCTTAAAGTCGCTTATCTTGACTGTTGGCGGGTCTAACTCTCTGGCCTCATTCCTCGCCATCCTCCAAGTTCCGTCTCTGTGCATTCTGCGCATTGCAGACGCCTTACTGGGCAATAGCCCTGTTGAATTCCTCAGATCGTTTATAGCGAAATCCGGTTGCACCCTCGAGGAACTAGCCGTCACCGGTACCAGATCGATAGAGCGGGATGAAGCATACCGTCAGGCCTTCCCTTCAATCCCAAAGTTATCATTCCCAAGTGAATGATTCCTGCCGATGCGGGCGAGTCCGCGCTCTCTGTGTTGTACTACTCTGCTCACATTCTCGATAGTTCACGCGTCTATCAATTTTACTCCTTACCAATCGCAATAAATCCATAAACTCGCCCCCCTCGACGCTTATGCCTCTTGCGTTGCCGATAAAAAAATTCCATATGGAGCCGCCTGAAGGTTATTTGTTCGCGCACACATAAAGTGAAGATTCCGATGTACATAGCATTGCCCTTCTTCGTTAAACTGGAGAGAAACATATCGCTTTATCCTGATGTCGCCCAATCGGCGAGAGAACATTTTCCGCAAAGAAACCCGAAGAGACGGTGTTGCAGCATAGCTGCTTTATAGACCATCAAAGACCAGGTGAATGATATGTGCTGCGAATGTCAGTGGATCAATCCAAAACAGAAGAGCGCGGAATTCACATATCATCCGATTGATCGTGAAGCTATGAGAAGGATAACTTCGGAATCGAAGGAAACGCTTGACGGTAGGCAGCATCGGCGTTGAACGATCTTGACCATGGGCCGCTGATGTCCAGTTCCCGCAGTGTGCAACCCGAGTTCGAGATGAACAATAGGGGAAGTCAGAGTGAGCGATTTTGCGTCGATTCTGCGTCGATTCTGCCATCGATTCCCAAACGATTCTGGTCAAGAATCGACTGAGAATCGACGATCAACTCTGACCGCCCCGATTCTGTCCACCGGCGATTCTCACGTCGATTTTCGCCTTGACACCAAATCAGCCGACATCAACGATTCTCATCACCAGAATCGCTCGAGAATCGCAAGGGGAACTCGGGATTCGAAAGTCGGAAGGGGGGTCGATAAGTTTTTTTCAACCTGACCTAGACTCCCCCCCCCCCCCCCCCCCCCCTACCATATAGGGAAGGTGTTTCCCACCCCTGGCGGCGGGCCGCTCCCCCCGGAGTTCCCGCCGCGCACTGGATCTGCTTCAGCGATGCTTCATACCCTAATGCCACCTGATTTTAATGTTTGAGGTACATACCATGGTCTCCAAACCTATCTGCAATGCTGCTAGCACCCTAAGCAGACCTCCAGAAATTTGTTGAATCTCATTTCACGACCACTTGAAGGCACCTTTTAGTTGAACTTGGGTGGAAATATTGTCTTGGTACATTCTGAAGCAAGTAGGAAGCAGAATTCGGAATTTCTGACCTACTAGAGGCTGTACAATACTTCTGCCAGCCCTTTTCTCCCCTCCCATAAACTATAGTGAGAAGTTTTTTTCGGCCTCGGCCAGACCCCCCCCCCCCCCCCCCTCCCCCCTTCCGATATTTTAATCCCGAGTTCCCCTTGGAGAATCGCTGGAGAATCGTTGCAGTATCGGCTCCCGAGTCGATACTGCAACGATTCTCGAGTTTGGGCGATTCTCGAGGCAACGATTCTGCTTCGATTCTCGACCGAGAATCGATTCAGAATCGACGTCAGAATCGCCCCGGAATCGTCACTCTGACTTCCCCTAATGCTGGGAGTCAAGCCTCAGCCCGTGATCCCATCGATGGTTAATGATCGCCGAAGTTACCGTAAGCTTCGACCTCAATAAATTAATTTCGAGTTCAGTGTTAATAAGGAGTCCCAACGGCTTCTTAGACGGCGAAGTAGTCGTCCAGTGCAAAGGCGATTGAACGAGGTCACGCTGATCACGAGCTCTGTGACTTTTGGTCACACCGCGTTTTACGGCTTGCCTCCTGCCACCACGAGCCTTCCGTCGAGGGTCGTTTGGACGCCTTGTAAGCCCACAAAATAACGTAGACCAGCCCAAGCTCATTTCGTTCCCGCAGAACTGACACAGAAAACCCGTTTCATCACTTTCAAATCGCGATAATGGCACGCGCAGCAACGCGCTCGCAAAAGCCCGCACGAGGGTCAGGGTCGCAGGCGCAGCCTAGTCAGACGCAACGCTCGCAGAAGCGGCGGGTGGAGGAGGAAGATGAGGAGGAGGAGGAGGAAGAGGAAGAAGAGGAAGGCGGTAGGAATAACAATATGGATGTCGACGACGAGGACGACGACGAGCCGGGTGGCAAGAAGGTTTGTGGAATGACTGGACGGGGAAACGAATGGATGCTCACAGCGGTGACACAGGAACTCGTTCGTGCGGCGAACGCCCTCGTCCGACTCGCCATGTTCACAGAGCACAAACGCGTCCCTTTGCGCCGAGACGAGATTTCTAAAAAAGGTAGGTCTCCCGCAAGACTACCAGGGATACGAACTCAAATGGTACGGTAGTATTGGGCTCCAACGTGCGCTCTTTTCCGCGCGTCCTGGCCATGGCGCAGGAGATCCTGAAGAACACGCTCGGGATGGAGCTGGTCGAGCTACGCTCGCGCGCGGAACTCGACAAGGAGACTGCCGCGCCCGGGAAGGAGGACGACCTGGAGGAAGCGCGCAAGGCCACCGGCGTCAAGAAGAAATGTACGTGTCCCCCATCTCCTTCGATATCTTGTCGCGAGAATTAGCTAACACGACGCACGCAGCCGCCGCCGCGGGCTCCAAGACGTACATTCTGCGCTCGACGCTGAACGCACGCGTTATCGCGGAGGCGGCGGTTACGCGCGAGGAGATCCTCGAGGAAGAGGCCGCGGACGCGCCGTCCGACGACGAGGACGATGACTTTGCCGGGAGTACGGGGTACGGGAGCATTATCTCTTGGAGCAGCGCAGACCACGTCGGCGCCATCGGCATCCTCTACGTCGTGCTCGCGCTCATCCTCGTCAGCGGGCGCGTCATGGGCGACCGTTAGTCTTTGCTCTCTCGTATCTTTTGACGATGCTAACGTCTCATCCAGAGGATCTCCGCATGATACTTAAACGCCTCCAGCTGCCCAACACCGCCACCGTCGCCTTTGGCGCCTCCTCCACACACCGCACGCTCACCCTCGACGCGTACCTCACCCTGCTCATACGCCAGGGCTTCCTCGACCGGCAGCAGGTGGGCGGCGGCGCCGACGGCGGGAAGAAGGGCGCTGGGAAGGGCAAGCGCGGGCGCGTGTCGCAGGCGGACGAGGAGAGCGGGCAGACGTACGAGTGGCGGTGGGGGAACCGCGCGCAGAGCGAGGTGGGGGAGAAGGCGATTGCGGGGTTCGTGGCGGAGTTTATGGTCGCAGAGGAGGCGGGCGGGGAGGAGGACGGCGAGGATGAGGACGGGCAAGGGCAGGGCGCGGCTGCCGGAAGGGCGAGGGCGCAGAAGCGGAAGGCGGACGCGGAGGGCAGGCTGGCGAAGATGATGAAGGGAATCGAGCGCGCGGCGGGTGGGCAGCTGGCGGAGATCAAGTAGCGATTCGGTCCCTTTCACCTTTCTCGCTAACGTCTCTGTGTTTCTTTCTTGTTTTATCCCAATGTACAAGTAGGAGAAGGTACATTATACTGATACGTCCTATCATATCGTACATACTGTACACCGTAAAATACCCTATACATACGCTGCTAAAGTCCCCGTCTTTGTCCGTCTTCAGTCATAACTTAGCGCTCATAATTATGTCGGGTTCGCGTTAGTCGATGCGCATCCGCGCGTTAGTTGATAAGCGTAGAGGTAAAGCGGACAAGCAGCGTCGCGCCCGAGTCCTTGCCCTTCATGTCGAGCATGCGCACGAGACGCCAGCCCTACAAATGTGCGTCAGCGGATGGCACTTGGCCATGTGAACATGGAGAGACGCACCTGCTGCAAGTGGTCCACCCGCGCACAGAACACCGCCAGATGGTCGTCCCGCCCAAACTCGTTCTCCATGACCGTCAGCCTGCACGTCGGGTACCGCGTCAGCATTGCCCTTGCCAGTAGTAGATCGAGGGAGGGGAAGACGTACCGCAAAAACGCCAGCTCGTCCGTGTCGTACTCCCATTCGAAGCGCTCCGCCTCGGAGACCCCCCACACGATGTCCCCGCCTGCGCCGGGCACGTCCTGCGTCTTGACCGTCTTGGAGCGCCACTTCTGGTCCTGCTGCGCGTGGAAGAGCTCCGCCGTAACGTACGCCGAGTACGACTTGTCCGCGCGTCCGTTCGGGGGCGGTACTGGCAGCATTCACTCATCAATACCTGCCTCCGAATGGAGGGAAGGACACTCACACGAACTGATCCCCACGACCTCGCCCACAAGCCGATGCCGTCCCTCCATCTTCTCACCCATGCCCAGCAGCAGCGCGGGCTTAAGCACCCACCCGTCCGTGCCCACGAACATGCCCTCGTTGAGCTGCATCCCCGTATCGTAGTTCTGCCAGTTGAGCGAGGCGATGTGCGCGCCGGAGCGCCAGAAGCGCAGGGGGTCCATGTTGCCGGAACGGATGCGGGTGCCCTTGGGGAAGATGCGGCGGAGGTGGGAGAGGGAGTGGTCGATGAGGGCGGGGGTGGCGGCGGGGAGGAGGGCGCCGCAGGTGGATTCGGAGATGTTGATGAGGACGTGCAGGGGGTCGGCAATTTCTGGGCCGATGTGTAAGTAAGCGGAGGAGGGAAGGAGAGGAGGGGGGGACGCACTCTGGGTGAACCACGACTTGCCAGAAGGCTTCATGCTGCGCGCGTAGTATCCAAGGGCGGCGAGCTCCGGTGAGATCTTCGTCTTCTCCGTCTTGCTCACCCTAATCATGAGGTCTCCGTCCTCCTCCTCATCCTCAGAGGCCTCTGGATCATCCTCGACCTCCTGGACCTCCTCGACTTGTTCGGCCCCCGTACCCGTACCCTGCATCGGCGGTGCATAATACTCGACCTAATCGCCATCATTGTCAATCTCCTCTCCACAGCGAAGGACCCACCATGAGTAAAATCCGACCCCTAAAATGATTCGGCGACACCTTCGCATCGTCCACGTCCTCCAGCTTGCGATCGACGAGCTTGTCGCCCCACGCGCCCTTCAACACGCGCACGAGCTCCTCCTGTCCCTTGACGTCGACGTGACACTCGAGACTGACCATCACAGGCCAGTCGCCGGGCTTCACTGCGTCGTTGATCGCGACGCACACGCTCTGAAAGGTGACGGCCTTGCTGAAGGTGTAGCCGTGCGTGACAATCAGCCCTTTCTTTGACGGCCAGACGTCAATCTCGACGCAGCGCGCGTTGCGCGACAGGACGTGCTCGTAGGAGGCAGCGGAGGCGCGGCCGATGAGCTGGCGCGAGAGCAGGTAGGTGTTGTGCGAGGATCTGTGGGGATGGTTTAGACGATGATGTCAGGGAGGGAGATGGAAGTGCACACGAGATAAAGTAGTGAGTGAGGGGGAACGTGTCGTCGACTGGGGGCGGACACACGACGGGGAGGGAGAGTACATCTTTCGCCGACTACGCAGGGAGAGTCAGCGCCCGAGAACGAGAAACAGTGGGTATTCACCTCTCCATGATCTGCAAGAAACTTTTCAATCTCGGGACTGAGACGAGGGAGTTTCTCTTTGGGGGGGCGGACGTTGTGTATCGTCTCCACGCGGTACAAATCGGACAACTGAGCCTTCCATTCCGTGTCTTGCGAGTCTGCCATGGTGGCGAGAAAGAGAAAGAGATTAGCGGGTTGACAATGATCGAGATTGTGTGGAGATTCTCAAAATAGGAACTCGCGATCCGCGTCCGGAAATAGGTCTGTGCCTGAGATTTCAGCAAGAATATGGGGGAAGGAATGGGGGCCTTGGAGGTACTTTTTTCCGATCTTACGAGCCTTTCGAGCCACCCGCCGCGAAGGCGAAAGTCACTGATTTTCTAGACGAGACATCAGTTCGGGCGTAATTAGGAAGAATCGGGAGGCTCATCTTGCTAACTCGGGGACCAGTTGTAAGGACACGGAAAATAATTGTTCGGCCAAAGAGGTCCCTCAGCCCGGAAGCACCCGAGAGCTCGAAGTTGAGTTTTTAAGGCACGCAACTTGGTCCCAACTTTGCTTTCCAAATCAAAAATAACGCCGAGGCTCTATTAACGAAGGCAATTTGGATATCACGACTACTGCAAGAGAATTCGATCAGTCCGGGGAGCTCGAGGGTGAAGGTAGAGTGCATAACACCTACAAGTAGAACTAAATTAATTTTCGGATAATATCTAGGGTTCACTGTCCTGCGATGACTGGTATGAGCATATGTGCATCCGAGGAGCGAGGAAAACCGTACAGACAAGACGCATTATTCCTCTGAGGGATATTTACTGAACGGGATATGTTCGGGGCCGGTTGCGCTGGTGGTGGCCGCTGCATTAATTCAACACAAAATAAGATTAGAGGTGCGACGAGGGAGAAAGGCGCCCACAGATGTATGGACTGTCTTCGCCTGCGTCTTCGCCCCTAGAATAATTTCGGGTGAGTTTCAAAGGCGAGATATATTCACGAGGAATACAAACCTCTCAGACGGATAGTGCCGGAACGGAATGTGTCGCGATCGAATGTCATTTGACTCCGCCTGTGGGGGAAGCAGACGGTGTGCCACACCATGGACCTTGCCCGCTATTTTTTCCAGCGTCAAGTAACGACCGCCTCACGAAAAACGGGAAACTCACCGAGGTTGATAGGATGTGCGAACGCAGTCGGCATACCGACCAAGAAGAACGCCGCGCAGCTGAGTAGCACGAGTTTGACTAAAACAGTAGTCGTAGTGAACTGCATGGGCGCGAGGTGCAAGAATGAGAATAGGAATGAGTGATATTAGCGAAAGTTGAATACAGGCACCGGAATTTATACAGCGTCGGTGGATTGAGCCGAGGGGGAGAGCGAGTAGAGCTCCGAGCGCGATGGTGTATGTACAGCTTGAACGCATAGCCGAGCAGCAGCGGGCTTGCATTCAATGCAGCAGTGCAAACGACAGAGGAAACGGACTTGGAGCGCGTCGACCATTTCTACAGCTTTTGTGGAACGGAATGGGTTGGAGCTTGCGCGTTTTGAAACGAAGGATGGGTTGTCTGTACGATTGGCGGTGCGTCGCGGTTAGCAGGGGGCTACCGCCAATCGATATCAGTCAGTCAACAAGCAACAGTAAAAGGGACCGCCGCTCAAATCGCGATGGGTCATTGGGTATCCTGTCCGTACTAGTTAATCCGAGATCCGCTTTGACGTGAAACGCGCGCGCAGCCTTCAAGAATATTCGGCCTCGGTTACATTCGAAACGAACAGGGGATTGGATTTCAAAGGCGGCAAACTAAAAGTACATTCAAAACAAGTTTAACGCGAGATCCTGGGTGCTGTTCAACACCAAAGAGAGGATATAAGATAAAAGGTACTGACTTGAGTGTTTACTCGTCCGTGGGGTAGTGAACGAACGGCGGAGCGCCGACCGCGCGCTCCTGCTTGCCGTCCTCAGAGTTGGCCTCCAACTCGTCGGGATAGTGGACGAATGGCTTGCAGTGCGAAGGCGTGGAACGGCCGCACGGTCCTGTGGGTATGTTATGCGGGCAGGTCTACTGATAATTATTTGAAGGATACGTACTGTGAATTCCGCGCTCCTCGTTCACATTTTGGGTGTCCGAGTCCGTCTCATCGTGTCTAAAAATCAAGAAGCAGATTAATCGCAACGTACCAAAAATGAGACCGAGGGCGAGAGAAGAAACTATGGACGCACTCGCTGTCGCCAGGGTAATTGACGAAGGGGACATACTCTGATTCGCGCGTCAGGTCTTGTTTGAGTGGAGATATGGAAGGAAACCCGCACCGAGTGGCGATCTGCGGATATCATTTGCCCTGCAAGAAGCCAAATGATTAAAAAAAGTCTCTGCAGAACTTTAAGACCACGCACTCTTCGACCGCTGGATATTTGAAAAATGGGACGTGTTGGTGGTCGTTTCTACGCGTTTCTTTTCAACAAATAGGTAAATCACCCATCAACTTGAAGCTAGCCAGGAACAGGCCACTCACCGGCACTGGTCGCCGCTTCAACAGGAAGCGCGGAAACCCCGGAGACAGCGACCTGGATAAAGATGAAAAGCGAGGAAAGAGCCTTCATGTTTAGCGTGTAGAGGCGGTGGTGTTAACCGGATGCAAAATCGGTCGCGCTGCGTCCGATATCCACTTTATATTCGCGAGAGCTTCTACGTCGAAGACTAGGTCACTAGGAAGTGCGATGGATCGCCGTGCCTTGCCGCCTGTAGTTCACGAGGCGCCAGCCGGACGGAACCGTGGCATCTGTTCGAGGAAGTTGGAAGTCTTCGAGTTCGCCTCGGTAAATATGCACGACTGCTTAAGGGCAATTGTCCGAGGACTAGACCTCTGGAGGAAAATTCTGGACTGATGGATTTCGAAGGACAGAAGGAGGAGAATTTCGCGGAAGAGAGGGTCCGAGAGGGGAGAGTTAAATATGCGATAAGCCTTAGTGACGGTTGAAATGCAGCAGGCAAGTGCAAAGGCGGGAGCAAGGCGGTCAAAGCCGCCGCCAAGCATGTGCAAATCAAGGATTTCCTTTTCGGGTTTCTCTCCGCTTCTTCCACCGCGGTTCGACGAGGCACTGCAGCGTTTCCCGAATGGTCTAGTGTATGTACGCGGCGTCTCTCAGGAGCCGACGACAATGTCCCGCCGACGCAGAAGCAGCGGAGTTCTGGAGTTACACACCGAAAAGGAAAATAAATCGCTGGTAATAAATTATTCGTATCGATGGTCCCCATCTTCCGCACTGGACTGGAGGTCGAGACACAGGTAACTATCTACGACCCGACTCAGATGGCTCAAAGGCTGGAAGCTTCACGGTTTCGGTCCGGTGCCTTGTACCTCTTCTCCTGCCTTCTCCCGCACGTTGCCGGCATTAATTGCGCAAATCGGCCGCCTAAAAAGACACTCTACGACCACTGGCCTCCTTACTTCACTCACCCCGTTATATTCATAACAATGGGCGACTACACTGCTTTGCCGACTGACCCTGGCCAATCTTCAGAAAAACAGGCGACGCGACCTTCTTGGTCCCCTCTCTATCTTCTCCTTTGGTTGTCTTTGCTTTGCAACGTCATTCTTGCGTGCCATTGGGCTCTGCTCGTCTCCAAGCACCCTCTTGTTTTCCCCGAGACTGGCTACTGTGAGCTCATGTTGATCCATTAATAAATTTCACCACCTGATTTTCTTCCAGCACCAGCACAACACATGATCGCGTATAAGACGGTCAAGTTTCATCGCGGACTGGAAAACGATATCCCGATTTACGAGCGCGCGCCGTCCGCAGAGGTGGACCAGGCTTGGGAAGACTTGTATGTTTGTATGTAAAATCTGAACAGTTCAATCGCTCATTCCTGATCACTTCGTTCAGACGCTGCATCCCGGATCCCGAAATCTGAAGCCGCTAAAATGACTAATACCACTTGGCCCATTCTCAACGAGGATGGAAACTATGTGATAGCGCTGGATGTATTTCATCAGCTGCACTGTCTCGTTCGTTTTATTCCTATGTTACTTTCTTCCGCACTGACGAAACAATTCAGGACATGATCCGTCAACAGTCGCACCCCGGCCACAACTACACTGTTCTGTCGAAAATTCACCTGCGACACTGCATTGGTGCGATCTAGTCTCTTATAAACAGACGCTACAACTGTTAACTTACACCTCGTTATGTTGTAGGTGCGATCCGGCAGGCGCTCATGTGCTACGCGGATACCAGTCCCGTTGTGTGGCAGTGGTCGTCTCGGTATAAGGAGGCTGAACAACGGGACGATATTCTGCATACCTGCAGAGACTTCGGCAAGCTCCAAAGCTGGGCGAAGGAGCACAGCATGGGCCTTCTTCCAGATCTTACCATCTACATCGAGGGGTGATTGTTCCGGCGAGACTTTTGCGCTTCTTGAAACGGCTGGTGTGAATATGCATTCATCATTCTACTGCAACAAATTCATGCTCGATCTAACGACGTTGCAAGACAGTTGAGATGCATGTGCCTCGACGGCCTTTCGACCACCCGACTGTCGCAAAGTACTTTCCTTTTCACGCCGCGTGCTTGTGCCGATCTAATCGATTAGGCTTCTGGGCTTCCGCCGCTGACTCGAACCCCCGCGCCGATAGGACACAATCGACACGACGTTCCTTGAGACAGCCTGGCCCTGCGTCGGCGACCCCTCGAGGGCGGATCGCATCTGCCCACTCCTGCTGCTTGATTGCTGCTACGGGCCTCTCAAACTAAGCAGCCAAACCCCCGTTCTCGCGACCGCCACGACGAAATTTACGTTGACGAGTCTAAAGTGGTGCCTCATGTCCCGATTCCCATTCATCTAGTCTGCCCTGTCTCACCCACCTGACGTCGCAAATAAAGATTCGCCCTTCCAGTGTATATAAGACGGGGAGCGCTTAGAGGTACTCACTAAAAACCACCATGTCCTTTTCTGATTCAGAGCTCTTTGCGCTGCGCGATGTTTATTTGAACATCACCTTGCTTCAGGTGTTCGGGAATGGCAAGCACTACTTCTCCATTGAATCCATTTCTTCACCTAAATTCATCTCCAGGTGTCTACTTTGTCGTGTTCTTCCTCGCGCTGTATGCAATGGGTGCAATATTCCTTTCCCTTCTTTTTTTACATATACTTATATTTTATTCTTAGTTTTCAAGCGAAAGACGCACAAACTGCTCTTCGTCACCGTAATCCTGATGTACATCTTCGCAACGGTTCAAACCGGGGTACATTGGGCGAATATTCGAGACGCATTTGTGGATGGAAATACTGCCGACGAAGTTGTAAATTCCTTGCTGGAGCCCAAGCACGCCTTTTCAATTCTCCTGCCCGCGACGGTCCGTAAACTTGGTTCGCAACACAATCCGTGGTTTAAACGCGAAAAAACTAGCTCCTTGTTGTGAACACTCTCCTTGCCGATTCAGTCCTTGTACGTTGGCGAGTTATTCGCCTTGCCATTTTTGCTCATAAATTGTTGACAGATTTTCAGATGTTACGCGGTCTGGGATCACGACTGGCGGGTCATAATCCTCCCCACGATGAGCACTATCGGCGGGACAGGTATCATTCCTCCGTTTCTTTTTAACAGAAGCACCTCATTAATATTCTTCGAGCTCTTGGAATCCTCACCGTCGTGGAAACTGGAAATTACATCAACTCTGGAGGAGACCCCAACTCCTTCGTTGACTATGCTCGACCGTACTTCAGCATGTGTCTCGTCACTACCCTACTGGCCACCGTGCTCATCGTATTCCGCATCCTGTGGCTCACCCGCGACCACACCGGTAGCGCGTTCTCAGGCTATCGCGCTATTATCGAGATGGTCATCGAGTCGGCGCTCCTATATTCCATCACCTTGATCGTCTATATTGTGCTCCTCCTTGGCCCGGCGGATAGGTACGGTGTCTTTCGTTTTTTTCCCACTGACCACCGCCGTTAACCATTCCCGCAGCAACAACGATGGCTACGCTCAAGCTATCCTAATTCCGATGACTGTGCCTATTCTCGTTCTTCAAACCCGCACTTTTCTGACCCCCAGTCATAGGGCATCGCTCCGACCTTGATCGTCGCACGCGTTTCCTTCGGTTTGGCCCGGCCGAGCTCGTCCTGGCAGCGGACCTCCAAAACGGCACATTCCAATTTCGCGTCGACGAATGACACCAATTTCACGAAGCAGCTCCAATTTTCTGCGAACGAGGATCTCGAATCGCGTCCCGGAGTGGAGGTGAAGGAGCAGACGACCACTTCATACTGATGTTTTTTCCCTTCACCTCCTGCGTTATCACTATCATTTATTCTTCTTGGCCCTCTATCTATCTCTCAAAGCTGTACGTAGATCGAATCTAGAGCTACACTGCACGAAATTACAAGAAACTTTAACGCGCGATGAAGTATCAATACATGAAATCTCGGATTTGCAGCTCAGAATGTGCCTTTCGCACCTCGTAGTCCCGCAATTCCCACCAGGCCTTCCCGCACTCCTCGAGCGCCTCCTTGTCCTCCGTATCCTCATCCGCTTCATCCGACACTCTCAGTTTCATCTCCTCCTCCGTCGGCACCGCCATCGTGTACTTCGTCCGCCGCCGCCGCCGCTCCGCGTTTTTCTCCTTCACCGCCTGGAGTTTATGAGGCCAGAACTCGCCCCGCCCAAAGTCGATGATGCGGAAGCTGGGGGTGGACATGGAGCGTTTAGACGGCGCCGCGGTGAGCGGTCCCGCCTGCTTGAGGATATTGCGGGTGTAGAACGAGTTTTGGGTGAATTCGGCATGATGAAGGCGCAGAGCGAGCGAGTAGCACTCAGATCTGGGAGGTGGGTCAGTCGGGCGATAAAATCAATGATTTCGCGGACATACCGTTCGTCTGCACTGAAGTTGCCGGGGGTGATTGGTGATCCACATTCTTGGAGGAGAAGGATGGGAGATAATCGCTCCCAAGCTTTGTGACCGGGGCTCGATTTGAATTTTCGGAGCGCTACCTCCTCAGCGTGCTTCTCGTTCTCGGCTGCGTCCTCCTCATCCTCTTCATTATCATCCGATTCCTCCATGCCCTCCTTAACCTCAGCAGGTTTGTCGTCTGTGGGCACCGCGGTCGGCTTATTCTCTTCCGCCTTGCACTCCGACTCGTTATTCTCCCCATCACCCGCCGCCTTCGCTGCCTCCGCCTTGGCCGCCTCTGCCTTCCTGGCCTCATCCACCTTCGCCCTCTTCGCCTCCTTCTCCTTCTCCTTACGCGCCTTCTTCGCCCTCAGCCTCGACTCGTTCTGCGCCTTTTTCTCCGCCCGCACCGCCTCCTGCTTCTCCCTCTCCACGTCCTCCCGCACCGGCACATAATACCCATAAAACTTCGGCACCACCGCGCCCACCGGGACGGGATGCGTGATCGGCGCGACGAGGTTCAGCCCGCACCAATCCTCCTGCAGATGCTTCGGGAACGCGTCGTACATCTTGCCCTCGTTGTGCAGTAGCCTGCGCGCCTCTTCGTTGGAGAACCCCGTCTTGGCGGCGACCGTGACTTCGCCCGTGGGCGAACGCGCGCTGAGCGGGATGGGGAGCCGCAGCGCCGCGCGGTGCACGCTGGAGTGGTTTCCCACGCCGAGGCACGGCGCGGAAGACATATTGAGGTGCGCGATGCGGAGGTTGGTCGTGGGCTTGGGCACCACCGGCGGAGAGTCGACTGCGGGCGTCGGCGTCGGCGGGGGAGGAGAGGCAGTCGACATGCGCGCCGGCGGGACCTTGATCGACGGGCAATTGAAGTCGGTGTTAAACGCGGTCGCCGGCTCTGCGTCGCGCGCGAAGCGCGGCCACACACGCTTGTACTTGCGAGGTAGCGGCTCCTGGGACTGCGGCGGCGGTTTCGACGGGGAGTGGTAATAGTATGTGTGTTGCGTTAAATTATCCGGATCGTTCACGTAGAGGATGTCGGGGAAGAATTCCTCGGGGATGAACTCCTCTAGCTTGGGAAGATTATGGAAGATCGGCTCGACGGGCTACAATGGAGAGGTGCGTCAGTCCGTAGTGGAGATGGAAACAAGACAGTTACCTTGGGAGTCGGTGGAGGCGCTTTGACCGGGATAGCGGTTTCCTTTGCCTCGGCTGCCGGTTTCAAAGCGGCAGTAGCAACAGGCGGCGGCTCTGCGGTAGCCTTAACCTCGACCTTGGCGACCTCCGCCTTTTCGGCCGCACCTGCAAGGGACGAAAAACTAAGCTCGGATGAAACAACAAGGTCGCAGTCCTTACCAGCAGCACCGGGAGCCGCCTTCACCTCGACTTTGACCGAGACCTGCACGCCTAGAAAGCGAGAAGACTCGTTAACATGCACGGTCGGGTGTAGGCGGGGCGGGAACGTACCATCGCTGCACGATTTTCCCGGAGACTTCACCTCAGCTGCCACGAAAACGTCAGCACAAGTCGAGTAGACGCAGCTGGGGCTACTTACGGTCCCCATTCGTCTTATTCGCTCCCGCACCGGCGTCCTCGAGCTTCGGAGCACAATTCACAGCTGCAGCGTCGGCAGGTGGGTCTTGCGGTGACGCTTCGGGGATTTGTGCCTGCGGGGCATCGAGAACTTGCGCCTGTGACTCGTCGAGCGCGGGGGCCTGTGGGGTATCGAGAACTTGTGCTGGTGACGCGTCGGGAGCGCCCCCCGTCTGTGCTACGTCGAGAGCTTGCTCTTGGACCTGCGCGTCGACGCCTGGCCCCGGTGGTCCGTCTCCGTCTGTGCATCAATCAACGTCAACGCAAGGCCACAAATCTATCGCACGACGTACCACCCTCGCCGGACGCGAGGCCCTCCACGACCCTGACCTTCACATCCACCGTTAACACCTGTTGCGGTCGTGCATCTCCAGCAGCACCACCCGCTGAAATGAGATATCTGCATCAGCAAGCACACTGCGCGACGCGAGAAGACGAGACGCACTACCCTCGGACTCTCCATCGCGCGGGAGCGCCACTGCCACTGCCACTTTCCCCGCCGCCCATTCAGAGGTATCGGACGTCCAGCTGGAGGGGCAGTCTACCGTTGCTGTTGCCGCCGCTGTAAGTAGAATAGTGAGGGAGGTCAGAATAGTGCGCCCGGTTACGCGTAGTAGGAGAGGATGCGGACGCACCTGGAGCGGAACTCGCGGAAGCGGAAGCGTCCGGCGCGGGTGGTACGTCTGGGGCGGCGTTGGAAGGCGTCGAGTCGACTTGGGTGGGTACGGCTGGAAGACATCGACGGAAAGTCAGCAAGGGACGCAGGAGTGATACAAAAGGAAGGGTAAGTACCCTCGGCGGCGACGGTAGCCTCGGCGGGGGCGGGGACGTGCTCTGTGTTGAGGGACGCTGGCGGGAAGATAGGTCTGTGAGTGGAATGAATGTCGACGCAGCAGTTTGGGCGGACCGGAAGCAAGATTAGTAGCCGCGGGAGACTCTGCGGTAGGCGGCGAGGAGGCAGGGGTGTCTTTGGAATTTTTTAATGAATAAAGAAGATTCCGGCATGAGAAGGAACATGCGTACTGTTAGATACCGGAGTACCTGGAGATGGGGTATCGCCTGCTCGCAATTCCATTAGATCATAGAGGGCAGAAAACGAAAGATACGGACCTGATTTGGAGGCGACGCTCTTCGGTTCTACTACAAATACTTTGAGCGAGTTAGCGCAGACGAACTCAGCACGGCGAAGGGACACACCCGCAGCCCTAAATTCTACACAACGGTTAGACCGAGACCGACTTGAAAATTCGGAGGCGTACCTATGAATTTGTTCTTCGGGCGAGCGACATTTGGGAGCTTGTCCTTGATACGTTGCCAAGGATTCTCGTGGTACTCCCCGCATCCCTCGTCGATGTATCCTAGACTGGACGAGGAAGGTATGTGGCTAGGAAGCGTCAAGCACGGGTAAGGACGGAGCCGCCGCGGTGCCGGCTCCTCGATGTGTTTCTCGTTCATGTAATTCTCTCCGTACTCCTGGATCATACTGCGCGACCAGATGGTGAGGACGTTGACGCCGGGGATGCGCGGAATCCTACAGATGGCACATACTCAGCTCCGAAAAAAAAAATCCCAAAGAAAAAAAGTGAGTGGCACCAATAAAAATCGTCGAGCGTATGTCCCCAGATGATGTTGTTTTCCGTTCTCTTGCCCTTGGGCGGAGGTTTTTCGAGCAGCTTGCCCTTGGGGTCGCGCACCCATTCGTTGTACACGACACGCAGTCGCTTTTTTTCCGACATGGTGGTGGATTAAGGAAAAAGAGGTGCAGGTGTCAAAAGAAGCCTGGTTGAAGTCAAAACAGAACGGGGCTATGAGTCAAGACAGGAAACGTGCCGTCGATCTTCCCTGATAAAGGAATGCCTCCAGGCACGAGTAAAATGACGATAGGCGCCAAAGCGCTTGAGGCCATTGTGATTCCAAGAGACAAAGCGGACGCCTAGATAATGCGATTCAAGGGCCAGCAGAAGGCCAGTAGAAGACCAGAACGCTCTGTGAATGTTGGTTGAGGCAGCGAGGCGAATATGAAAAGAAGCAAAATTGGCGACGCCACAGAGGCCTGCTGAAACGCTTTGGCAGGGAACCAAGTTCAACGACGGTTGAAAAGGAGGACCTCCGAGGTATATATCAAGTCCATCGATACAAATGCATAGACTGTGCGGAAAACAAGTAGCAAGTACGCTGCGTCGTGCCCTGAGTCGGAAATCTGCGAATTCCCTCAAAATTCCCTGGAGGTCCTGGATGAGTTTAAATCGAATACCGAGAAGTCCTAACACACCTCTGCCTTCACACTGAAATCGAACAATCGGGGAAGGAGTCCGAAGGACTGGGCCACAGTGCTGGCAATGATGGTGGCTGCTGAAACGCGGTGTGACCACACATCTCGTGACTGTGACACCCGCTCGGCGCTTTCCTGCTGACGACCACGTCGCGGAGAACCTGGAGGCTCGCCGTCCAAGATGCGGCGATTTTCTCCCATCCTTGAACGACTGACTCCCGTTAGCTAGCTAGCGTCGTGGTAGCCGGACTTCGGCCGGCTAGAGTTTCGACACAAGTGCGATATTTTTCGACGCGAGTTGTGTAATTTAACAGTCAACCAGCCCCACCAGGTCTCCTCCCGTTTCGTTCTTTTCTACTCTTGGGCCATTCTAACCTCGTTATTTCAATGATAGCACTCGCCCACGACCTCCAGGACGAACACTTGAAGGAGGCGAATACATGGGTCGGGGTCAAGGGCATTATAATAAAACGATATGTTTCCTTCAAGCCTGATTTATATAACCTTCAGACGAAAACATTTGGTTTCATAGTGAAATATATTATTGTGAACACCCGAGGCATAAGCGCGAGTTTATGGATTTATTGCGATTGGCAGGGAGTAAAATTGATAGACGCGTGAACTATCGAGAATGTGAGCAGAGTAGTACAACACAGAGAGCGCGGAACTCACCCGCATCGGCAGCAATCATTCACTTGGGAAGGACAGCCTTGGAATTGAAGGGAACGCTTGACGATATGCCTCATCCCGCTCTGTAGATCTGGTACCGGTGACGGCTAGTTCCTCGAGGGTGCAGCCGGATTTCGCTATAAACGACCTGAGGGATTCGACAGGGCTATTGCCCGGGAAGGCGTCTGCAATGCGCAAAATGCGCAGAGACGGAACTTGGAGGACGGCGAGGAATGAAGTCAGAGAGTAGTACCCGCCAACAGTCAAGATAAACGACTCCAAGCGTGGAAGCGTGATATCCTGCAGAACAGTGTCGTTGTGAACGAGACCCAGTTCGCAGTGGACCAGGTTTAATGTCTGCTGCAATAGAGGTGCACATTCCTCTGGAGTTGTGTTGATTATAGTTAGCGACGTCAAATACGCCCACGGCAGGGCGATTGGAGACTGAGTCTCGTAGTTGAAATCGAGAGCCACTGCACGCAACAGTGGCGCGTCAGGTGCGGGCAACGGGTCGTCGATGGGGCCGTCAAATGATAAACCCAGTCGCCGAAGCATAGGCAAGGGGGCCACAAGCCTGCGGAAATCGGCGGGCGAGACGTGAAGCATGACGTACTCCCAACGTGCGGCGTGGAGAACAATTAATGCGACCGCTGCAGATGCAGACCCCCAATATGTTCCGGTAATCTCGAGTGAAAGTGCGCATCCGCGAGATCTTTTGAGCCACAAGTCCATGATGTGGAGCCGGCCTTCGGCGGGAGAGCTCCTCCCACGGACGGAGAACGCAATCGCCCTCCAGAGCGACGGAATGGCGATCGTTATCTCCCTCCACGCGTGGCAGACGTGGCTCAGAAGAGTCGGCGAGAGAGAAAGAACGGAGGGTGAAGGGAGAAAATGCGCGAAGATTTCGCCCACGAGTTCGGTCGGTAAAGTCAAAATTGAAAGACGAGAGGGGTCTCTTTCTTTGACTTGGAGTGCGCCAGCGCTGGACGTTTCAAGATCCATGGGAAGGGAATACTGGATGCCAAGCTGGAGCTGCCAAGATATGATCCACTGAGCTGAACAGTAAACAAGCGTTAGAAATCCGTACAGTCCGGCTTGGAGTTGGCTTGGAGTTGGTGGTTGAGGTGAAAAAGCGGCGGGCCGGTGAACTGGCTGGTCAGACTAAGCTGATCCGTTCAACTCCTTCCGGAGTCCGCTTGTCTTCCACCAGGACCACTCATCGACACCTCACCGACTTGCTACTACATACACCAAATTCCAGTTGAAGAATACCGCTGATACTGTGCAGTGCCATCGGAGGCCAGGAGCTCCACTGAGAAACCGAAATTTGCTGAAATCAGTCAGTCGCGAGTCGCGACCAAGCGGCGACTCTCTCTCAACTTTCAGGCCCTAGCACCATATTTCCCTCCACGATGGAAAATTGGCCGATCCCAGGACGGGAGATCCATGCATCAGGAGGCGCAGGCTCGACAGTACTCGACCGAGTGCCGAGCGAGATACTGTACGAGTTTTTTCGCTCAAGTCTGCCACACCAACGGAATTTCGAGGGTGAAACCGTTTTCACTCCCCCCTGGCGTATTGGACTCGTGTGCAGGCACTGGAGAGGGTGCGCTCTCGGGGATCCGCAGCTTTAGTCCACCATACACATCGACTGCTTCGTAAAGTCGGCTGAACAAACCGTGGAGTGTTATCCCCTGGTGGCTCTCGAGACTCAGATTCTACGCTCGAAGGGGCCTCGCTGGATGTTATATTTATCGCGGGCGATTTTTTGAACCCACCCTCGCACATCTTTAGCCTGTTTGAGGCGCTGGTTCGCGAGAGTCATCGCTGGCAACAAGTCAACCTCAGGTGGAGCATGGGTACCGAAACCCTCGCTATATTCGCGGGGATTCGGGGACGCCTCCAACTCCTGAGGCGTCTCTCGCTTTACTCGCCCCCGATGCCCCCCGAGATAAACGACATCTTTGGAATTGCACCGCAGTTGCGCCGAGTATCCCTCACCGACACCGAGGACACAGCCGAATTACGGATTCAGATGCCATGGGCTCAGATCACACACTTCAAGGGCAACCTTTCCGCTGCGACCTGCGTCGAAATTCTGTGTCGAACCCAATTCCTCGTTGAATGCAGCCTGACGACCCCATTCAACGCCGCGCCGCCCGCAACCGCCATCGCTTTCTTACGCCAGTTGCGTCGCCTGGCTGTATCCCACAACAAAATCCTAAACTTCCTCGACACTCCGAACCTTGAGTATCTCTTTCTCAAGTTTTATCGGTATCACAGCAGGGGCGCTGGGTGGAGCCCTATCGCACCTGTATTCCCCTTTCTCCAGCGGTCTCGATGTCAGCTCGAAGGTCTTACTGTGGACGACTGCCTCCTCGCCGACATCCTGCCCATGTTGAGAGTTATCCCAACCCTCCTGCATTTGAACGCCACACATTTGCGAACGAGGTTGGGAACTCAACAGCGCACTTCCAGGACCTCACGAATATCGACATTTGCCCACGATTAGAATCCATCCACTTCGGATTCAGGATGGCTTGCGATTACGAGTCGCTATACGATTTAATCGTCGCCCGAAAACACACCTTGAAATTCGCCGCCATCTGGGCTAGTACGAACTTGAAGGAGAAAGAGTTATATGCTGCCCCTCCGGACACCAGACGGAAGTTAGTGACCTTAAACAGCGAGAACCTTGAGGTCCTACTGAACGACGCCGCGGACTTCGATCGGCCGTTTGCGGATGCGACGAAGGATATGGACCGCTCGTTAACGTGGTGAACAAAAGCCTGTGGTTAAGGCATAACACAATTTACCAAAGTAACATTTTCTGGAAAGGTTACTACTACGTGATTACGATTGTCCTACTTTAGAATTCCGAGTTCACGAGCTCCTGGATGCTCGCCAGAATATCTTCCGTCTCGGAAGCCTCCTAGTGTTTGCTGGCGAGAGAATCGGTCATTGCCTTGGTCGCCCAATTTTTCGGGCTCGTTTCGGTCGTCGGAGCCTTCCGTTCAGTCTCCGAGTCAGGTTCAACTGTCAGTTTCTTCCAGTGAGTTTCTGCCGCCTGTCTGTCTGGGATTTCTCTTTGTGGAGCGACTCCACCGAGAAAACGGCAGGCGCATGCATCCTCTCTTGAAGAATATTTTCGACTCTAGTCCGTTTCTGACCATGAACTTTCTTGACCGTTCGGTTTGTACATGATAGTTTAACACCGAACATGTTGCATGGCGCAACGTGCATATGTGAATGGTTATAATACATCTAGTGACCGCGAGCGAAATAGTCGACATAAGCAACTTGGAAATGATAGCCTAGCCCTGATGTCGGTATCCCAATCAATGTAATAAAAACCGGAAAATTACACCACCTACATGTTGCCATCGATTCAGTATTCGTCTTCGCCCGCCTGCCCATCATTGTACATATTCTCGCCATCCTCATCGCCATCCTCATCACGTCCCCAGCCATAAGAATTAGTCTCATCGTCTTCCCCATCCTCGTCCTCGTATCCATCGAGCCCGTCATCATAATCATCTTCTTCATCTAAGCCTGACCCAGACCCATCGTCATCAGACCACACCGCAATTGCACCCCCATGACTTCCTCCCTCGACCCTCCGCATCACCGGCGTCTCCTCCTGAAACTCAACCGTAATCTCCCCAATCGACGCCCCGAACCTCTGTTGATACATTTTCGGCTGCAGCCCCGGGTCGATAACGTGCAACGCCTTCAAAGTCGCGCCGCACCCCGAACGCTCAATGAACGCGAGCAGCTTATGTATCGGCTCGCGCCCGATGTACTCCTCGGGGATGTGGAGCCGGCGCAGCACGGGTAGCGTCATCGCACTGAGCAGCCCCTTCGTCAGACCGTGCGCGCTGTAGCACGGGGTCTTGAAGATAAGGGACTGGAGCGCGGAGAGCGGGGGCAGGGGCACGACACCGAGGTGATGGTCGTTCAGCCGCTCCGTCCCCATTCTCGATATCTCGCAGTGCACGAGGCCCGCTGCAGCTTCTCGTATGATGGACGCCCAGTCGAGGAAGTCTATGTTGCGGCAGACGAGCGTGGTGAGTTGACTCCACGGCAGGATGAGCTTCATGTCGACGTCCAAGTGGCGGATCTCGAGGGTACGGAGGTGGGGAGCATTCTGGAACACTTTGACAGGGTCCTTAATGTTGACGCGCTCGGCCCAGATTTTAAGGCTGGACAGCAAGGGCATGGGCGTGGACTGGATGAGGGCAATGTTTGAATCACTGAGTGGGAGCCTGAGCTCAAGGTGTTGGAGGTGCGTCGAATGAACTCGACAGAGGGTATCGAAGAAACGATTGAGGATACCCCGCTCGAGCTCCTCCCGCTCGTCGAACAATGCAACTGAGATCGGATGGGCACGCGAACGTGCCAACCAAGTTTCCATAAAAGTCTTTTGTTTTCCCTGCTTTCTGGTATTCGAGGGTTAGAGAAAACGAACTCCACAGCGCGGGGGTCGACAGGGCAATATTTCGCCACTTGCGACAGATTTGAGCGAGAGAGGTGGGAGAAAGAGGGCCAGTGGTAGGAGGGCGGGCGGGATACGGAGGGAGGACGTGGATGAAGCACTCCGATACGATTTCATTCGGAAGGGTGAGGACTGGGTAGATGTATGTATCAAGCCGCTCTTTCAGCGGCCCCCGTTCAGCTTTCAGTCGGAAAATTTCGGCGTCGATCTCTGCGACGCGATCACGTTCCTTGAAGAGGAGGGACATCCTCAGGCTGGACAGCTATGGTCAACACACGTCTCCAGAACGCGTTGGGTCGACATACAAATTCACTTGCGTGAACTGACCGGGGAAGTGGTGGGTTGGTGGTGGGTTGGTGGTGGGAATGAAGGATGCCAGTGACGGTGCCGGGTGACTCGGTCGCGCGCCGGCGGATCACTGTGCGATCACAGAGTACAGCCACTGATCAGACTTCTATGACATCGTTTATCGGCCCAGCGTTTGAAGCACGCAAAAGAAACACCCTAAGATTGGACAACGTCCCTGAAAAGAGGGCCGAGTACCACTGTCTGTCTTCAGAGTCAACGGAATCATCTTTCGACTCAGATCGGCGCTCTTGAACTGCTTGAACTCGTATCGCAAATCCCTGCTTTCCTTCCCACTCTTGCCCTCACTGAACAGATGAGTTCCCAATGGCAAAAATAGAAGGGTGAAACATCAACTCAAGCATACAAACGGGCGCCCTTTCTTCCTTCGAGACTTCCGCGCTGTGACGCGAGTCCATCTTTCTCGCAATGGTTGATTTACTTCCCTTTCTGTGGAAGTAACTTAATTCTTTCTTGTTTAATTGACACTCTGCATTCTGTTTGATCTAGATTGAGACTCGTCTCGGCTTCGACGAATACAAGACCGTCCCTGAGATCGTGATCCCGACGAACTTACGACAATTGTCCTTGTCCAGAGAACAATAAATCTCCGTATCCCTGTTGCTCTGCTTTAGGCCGAATGACAAAAGGTATCACGTATAACTTGTGGACGCACACACATTGATCCAATTTGCAGGAAGTAAATCCAACTTGCTCCCGTGGTTCCCTCACGTTTATCGCCCAAGAATCAGCCTCTTCAATCAATTTATGCTTTCTTCCGAAGCTCACGGCTCTGGCGAAGCCGCTTTGGCCAAGAGTGCCATCCAGGTTCCTTCCTTCAACCGTAAAACCTGTTCGCCTACTCCGCAGTATAGACGCGCTGGGCGTCTGCTGTTAATATGGCTACCAATTGAATTCGAATGATTCCGCCACGTCGTAGCTTCGCTTCTTGTCTTCTTCCACCGCACACTACAAAGACTCTGAACGTCAGTCACGTCCATATCCACGTTTGAAAGGATGTCGACCGCGGCCGATCCACCAGCCATCTCCCAGTCGGATAACGATAGGTGCGGACTTACACCGACGGGTACGGATCATGGGGCCACTGACGACGAAGAGGGGCAGGTTGATCACAGCGCTTCAAACATGTTTTGTCGACCTTGCAAAGAAGCAAGAGGAACAAGGTGCAAAGTGAGTACCGTCCTCGTTTATCGACATCGCTGTTTCTCAATATATTCCGAGACTTTACCGCGCTGTGGAAGCGCTTAAGCCGCAAGCGCCGGCCACAAACAAGAAAACAGCATTTTGGACATCCTATATGAAGCTCGCCGACGAGCACGACAAGGAGTTTCAGCAGAAATATAGCACGGATCTTGACAGCGCTCTTATTTTCGTGAGTAATTCCTCTTGGAAAATCATCAAGCTAGCAGTGTTAAACTAGCTGCCCTAGTCCGGTCTATTCTCCGCCGTCGCCTCGGCATTTGTCATTCAAATTGAGCTACAGCTTGCCCCACCGAATGCTCCCAAAATCATCGTTATCGTCCAATGCTTGCTATATGCCAGCCTCTTCACGACGCTCCTCGCAGCATTGCTTGCGGTCCTTGGCAAGCAGTGGCTTATGTATTACCAAGCCGCCGGAAGCAGAGGAACCATCGAGGAGCGTGGTCTCGAGCGCCAACGCAAATTCGATGGTTTGGTCAAATGGAAATTCGAGGCGGTCCTCCAGGCTTTCCCACTGCTTTTGCAGTTGGCGCTCCTGCTGTTCGCCAGTTCCATCTCGCTTTACTTGTGGACTGTTCAACACTCGGTCGCCATCCTGGTCACATCCCTGACTGCCCTCGGGCTCAGTTCATATACCATCCTATTGGTGTCGGCAACGATCTTCTCTGATTGTCCCTTCCAAACACCGCTTGGCCCTCTCCTCCGCCAAGCATCCGGAATATTTTTGAACACCGCAAAAAATATCTGGGAAATTTTACAGCCTGTTCTCGGAGGTTTGCAAACAGCAATTTCGAAACCCCTGGGCGCGATATTTTGCGTGAAGGCTCTTCAAACTATCTTCACCAAACTGCGAGATTCCACTCCCCGATTTTGGCCCCTGGTCTCTCGCTTCGGCTGCT
>JARKIB010000491.1:0-81231 GCA_029378385.1 Mycena metata | reverse complement strand
TTCCCAACGCCGTTCACGATGCCAATGGCGGCGGCACGTTTTCTGCTCAAAGTCAACCAACGCATTGATCTCAACACAGAACCGCTTACGATGGGGGCCGTGGAATCACGTTGGATACCCATACAATAGTCAATGAAAAGCCTGCGGTCATGGCACGGCGTTGAGGTTCAACTTGTGACAGGTTACGACTGCAACATACCAGCATAGCCGCAAGCCTAGAAGCAACACCATGAAGAGTTTAAATCTACAAAACGATTGAGCGACGTACCATCAGTATCATCGATAAGTAACGGGCGCCTGTGTTCATGGTGGCCAAGCTAATGATAAATCCTAGGATGACACCCCACCAGGGTCCTGCGACATGGAAGTATCGCTCCCCAGTTTTATCTGCTCGGTGTCAGCATCTGGAGTATTCGATTGACAGTAAAGCCAACCTGCGTGCCATGCACTGAGGCAAGTCACCGTAGATGCAACCACCCACGGAGGCCTTCCAGGACATTAGTCACGAATCAGGCAAGGCGAAATATCCGAACTCACGCGGCAAGAAGCAAGCTAATGGTTGTTGAAAATCCGAGAGTTTGAGTGAGACTGGACGCAAGTCGTCAGAGACATTGTATCGCCAAGAAGGGAAAAGGCAAGGCGAACGTCGGGACTGCGAGTAACCGAATTGTCAGACGCGGATACCAGCTGTTAAGAGGGAACTCTCACAAAAGTTGATAAAGCTCAATCCGAGGAGCTGTGCAGCATTCATGATCGCAAATACCAGTATTAAGGGATCGGTGATCGCCATGCGAAGACCAGCAAGTGGACTTGACGAGGATTAACTTCAACAAACAGCAGAGAACACAGAACCTCACGTGTCATTCTCGTTGTCTTGGTCCGCCTCCCCGGCGTCGTCTGCGAGGCGGGCCTGAGCGAGACGACGTTCGTCGCCAAGAATCCACCTCGTGTTGTTGGGCTGTCGAAATAATAAGTGAATACACAAATGAGTAACTGGTAAATTCAGACATAATCCGGGAGCGCCCATCTGAAAACACTTCCTGTTAGTAAATGCTAGACTTTGTATGTTGAAGTCGACACGGACATTGTAAAATTCCAACGGTAATGGTGATAGCACCCTGTTGAATATCTGAGTGATCGAACCGGAACGCTATTGACCTACACGCACCTCAATGAAGAACAGCCTAGAATCGATGTAAACAAAGGGCGGTTCAAATTTAATGGAACCATACCATCGCCAAGCTCGAATCCCTCGTACACCTTCCATTCGCAAGGATTCCCGCAGCAATGAGCTAGAAGCAATTTTTCAATTGAGGGGTATATACCGATTTCCCAGAGTCTTACAGCGCCAAATGCATTGGAAATCAAGAGTCCGACATATAAGATCGCAGAGCGAAAAGCCAATTCCTAAAATGGATTGAGTGGGTTGCAGTTATAATAAGCTCAGTTTCGGACCTTTTTTGTGTACCACCGCGACAATAGATAGATAGCTAAAAGTAGTTAAGGATTGCTCAGTTTTGGCTCAAGCTTTTTCCGTACCTCCCGGGTAAATGCCGCCTTGACCGCTGCTTCTCAGGACCGGGTTATAGAATGGCCGGTGTCAAACGATACGCACCTCAGGTAGTCCAATAAAAACTCGACATGCTAGAATTCCACCGTAATTTTTGGTTACCTATCGGTAGTTAGAATTGGGGTGTAGATTTCGGCTCTAATCATACACCAGTGAGCAGACTGGGAGTCCACATTAGACTATGCAAGACAGACACTATACCATTTTAGCAGCGTACCTCGTAAGTCCCCATCCCATCACACAAAGTCCGATGTACCAAGACGGCCTGAGGTAGTTTAGTTTGTGAGCATAAACTGGGCGAGCAGTGATGATACCTCGTGATGCGATTGAGGATCTGCGGAAACATTAGTGGGGTTGAACGATGATGTGGTTGTGTGTACCATGTTTGACGGGATTTTGGGCCGGGCAGTAAGACGCGAAGAGGATAGAGAGAACCACGCTGTATTGAAGGTCTAAAAGTGATTTCAATAATGCAGAACAAACCACTTTTCCCCTCATCGTACCCGAGAGCCCCAGATCCTGTTGCAGCCCTTTCAAACGAGCAGTCGTAATGCCGTTCCTCTAAGGAACCGATACGTGAGATTTGAAAAAAAAAAAAAGCAAAAACAGAAGCTCACGTCGATGTAATTCATAATAAATATCAGAACAATAGTGGGAAGGAGCCTGGAGTCCAGTTTGCGAACGAGCTTCTTTTCTGCGAGAAGGCGCTCTGGGCTTCCTATTTCGGGCAGCGGATCTAGGAGCTCGTCGCTTGGAGCCTTGTGTTCAGTAAGGGAGACATCGCCCTTCTCGTTCTCTTTGGACATTGTCGGGAATAGTAGCGACGTGGGCAGGGAAGAGGGCTAGTCGTAAGCCGTACTGCAGCTCCAGAGCCTTTAAAGGATGCCTCATTACGCGCTTCTCTTCTCAGGACGACCGCGGCGTGTGATTAGAAGGTATTGAACGAGAAATCGGGACTCACGGAACGGCGGGTGACGCCTGTATGGGTTTTATATTGAGGCGCAGGCATATAGAATATAGAATATAGGTCAGCTGAGCCGCATTTCTTGTGTGATTTCAGGAATAGACGACGTGGTGTGGTGTCAAAACTGGAAAGCCTGACGTCAACAGCTTGGGATGCGATTTCAGGTCGGTCCCGGTTCCCTGCAGGGTCCATTATTGCCTATTTTCTTCGTCCAGAATCGATATCGCTGACTATCACTGAACTTGAAGGTGCCAGTGGGGACATTCCATTATCTTGGTGAGCGGGAAGATATCAAGGGTGGAAAACATGACAGCGGCAGAAGAGCATATTCGGGTGGCAGGAGCCACTTCTCGAGTGCTGAGTTCAGAGCTGAGTCCAGGCTGCCCAGTGGTGAAGCTGCCCAGTGGTGAAGCCGCCGATGCGACAATTTGCGGCCATCATAATGGGCGGGCCGGTCTTGGCCGGTGGCAACTCTCTTAGTCTCTCCGCAACATCCACCTTGCATCCACCATCCCAGCGAGCTTGCGAAAGCAACCAATACAACGTCTACGTGCATATTGTTCCGCCCCAATGATCGCAACAAGATGCATGTCCGCAAAATTCGGCGTTGAGTGGACTTGAATTACTGTACAACTTGGCGTTGAAGGTTGGTTGGAGGCGTGTCGCCGTTGTGGCCGTTTCGCTAAGGACCTGGACCAAGCCATACAATATCGCGGACCCAAGGAAAATACTCAGCATTGGCAACGCCTGGACGATTATAACGTGTGAAGTGTCGTAAAGCTGATTTCACGTCGCGGCCTTGGTTCGCCTCGCTTCGCACTTTCTTCCTACCACCATGGCTCATTATCGCACCGTCTCGCTAAAGGACGAGCACGAACACGAAATGTCGCCCTCGCCTGGGGCGAACCGTCAAAGTGGATGGGAAGAAGACGACTTCATTGACATGGTTCGCCCACATTTTCCGATCTTCGGCGTATTGACAAATGAGTCTACAGTACGGAGAGTCCCAAGGGGAGCGCCCTACCCTCAATGGCGCCGGCAGCACCACCGGTCTTACGTCGCGGACACGAAAGCCTGTAAACCGTCCCCGAAAGAAAATCCTTGTAATTTCTCTGGTTCTTCTGGTTGTGGTTATCATCGCAATCGCGGTGCCTGTCGCGCTCTCGTCTTCAAAAAAGGCTTCCTCCACGTCGACCTCCCCATCCAGTGGTGTCTCCAATAATTCGCGTCCGACTTCGGGTACGAGTGGGTCCCTTATAACTATGGACGACGGCGCAACCTTCACGTACACGAATGACTTTGGCGGGGACTGGGCCGCGGACCCCAAGAGCCCGTTTGGCGCGGGAGGCAAGGCTCAATCATGGAGCAAACGCATCGGGTCCGACCAATGGGACTGGGGTACGGATGTCGCGCGCGGTGTCAATCTAGGTGAGCACACGAGCTATGAAAATGAATGACAAGCTAATGTCAACTTAGGAGGCTGGCTGGTCACCGAACCGTTCATCACCCCGGCTCTGTACGAGAAGTATGTGAACAAAAGCAGCGTCGCCATAGTCGACGAATGGACATTGTCCATCGCGATGGGTGCCAACCTTGCCTCCGAGATGGAGGACCATTACAAGACCTTCATTGCGAGTATCTTCTTCGCGTCTTCCCCTTCCTTCTAATCGTCATTTTATTAGACGGAGCAGGACTTTGCCAACATCGCCGCCGCAGGCCTGAACTGGGTGCGCATCCCGATCGGATTCTGGGTGGGCCTTTTTCTCTTTGGGGTCGCGGTCGTGCTCAACTCTCGCAGGCCATCGAAGCAATCAACGACGAGCCGTTCCTTGTGGGCACCTCGTGGACGTACTTCCTCAAAGCGCAAGTCCTTCCGTCTGGCTCTAAAAGATGCTTACACACCCACAGGATCCAGTGGGCGCGCAAATACGGTATCCGAATATTCATGGACCTGCATGCCCTCCCGGGGAGTCAGAACGGATGGGTACGTCGCCAAAGCCCGTCTTGCGTACTTCTATTGACCCCTTCCTCCGCAGAATCATTCCGGTAAAGGTACGGCAATGATTTTGGTGCCGAATCATGTCTAAGTCATCCCCCTTCTCAACCAGCGGGGACGATTAACTTGCAAGTCCCCGACACGTATCCATGGGCTTTATTGACCTCTTCTTTCTAGCATGGTCAGCTCCGGAGCTGCTGCTGTACCCTTTATCTCACTGACTCGGCTCGACGACGCAGCACGGTGTGATGGGAATCGCCAACGCACAACGGACCCTAACGTACCTGCGTATCCTAACCGAGTTCGCCAGCCAAGACCAGTATCGGGACGTTGTCTGCGTGTGCGTTTTATCATCTCCTGCACCGTCGGCAGCTCGTCTGACCTTGCGCTCTGTTGTGCTTCTCAGTATCGGAATCGTCAATGAGATCCTCTGGAGTGCCATCGGCCAAGTGGCCGTGCAGAGCTTCTACTACGGTGCCTATGAGGCGATCCGGACAGCCACGTATGCCCTTCGATGCAGTATTGTCTTTCCACCGACTCATTAGGGGATTCTTCCAGGGGCGTCGGCTCAGGCAAAGGCCCGTACATGGCTATTCATGAGGCGTTCCAAGGGGTGCGTTTATTAATCCTTCTCGTATGCTAATACTGAGTCACACCCCCAAGCCGGCGATATGGGAGGGGTAAGAATGCCGCCGTGGGTATTGTTCCCTGAGTACCGAATTAATGGACTTCTAGATTCTTGGCCGGCGCTGACCGCGTCGCGCTCGACCAGCACCCGGTATGCCATTTAGCAACGATGAATCTGCACACATCTAACCCCTTCCCCTCCTCTTTGCGCAGTACCTGGCTTTCACATACGATTACGTTAGCACGTCCGTCTCTTCTTTTTTTTACGGCTGGGATGTTGATCTTTGCGGTTGCTCTACTTTTTGTAGCCTCGACCAGATGGCCGCGAAGCCTTGGTCGGTCAGCGCCTTTCCGCCCTCCGCTGATTTCGCTGACCATCTCAATCTCAATCTCGATTTCGTTATTTAGTGCTTGGGCGATCGCTACCAATCAGTCTTCCAAGGCCTTTGGGGTGACGCTGGGAGGAGAGTTCTCCGGCGCCATTAACGACTGCGGACTCTGGTCAGCTGCGCTCCCGTCCCTGACCGCGAGGAATTCCGTGCTTGCTCATCCCTTCGCTCTCCCGCAGGCTCAACGGCATTGGGTCCACTCCTGGGGCTCCCGATTGTGGAGTCATAGACAATTGGGCTGTACGTCGTACTTCTCCCGCGCCGCGCTGGCGCGCCGGCTATTTTCTTGCTCACCTAGACTCGCATCTAGTCGTACAACGCAACGCTGACAGCGACCTTGAAGCAGGTCACCCTCGCAACGATGGACGCGCTGCAGAACTTTTTCTTTTGGACGTGGAAGATCGGCAACTCGACAGTTCTGGGGACGTCCTCTAGTCCGTTATGGCACTACCAACTCGGACTGGAGAAGGGCTGGATCCCCAAGGGTGCGTTCGCCCTTCGTCCAAATAAAAATACTTGGCTCATGACGTGCACCGCTCGTAGATCCCCGGGAGGCGATCGGGCACTGCGCCTCTGTTTTAGGCTCGTCACAGATCTTCGACGGGACGCTCCCGGCGTCTGCTACTGGTGTGAGCATTCTTTGTCGTTATTTCCGTTTCCCACATTCGGTAACCTTCCTTTTTGGGTTATGTCTTTATTCAGGCGGGACCGACGAGCATCGATGCGGCGCAGACGTCGCTGCACACGTTCCCGCCGACTACGCTGTCTCCATCCTACTCGGGCACGCAGGTGGGCTTGTTGCCTACATACACCGCGACGGGCAAAGTCAAGACTCTTCCCGCGCCTACGTTTTCCGCAGCCCCGACGGCGGCTGTTGGAAATGGCTGGAATAATAGTGCGGACACTGCGCTTGCCTACGTGTGAGTGTCTTGTCCGTAAACAAGAGTTTCAGCTCTGATGCTTCAATCACAGGCCCGTCGCTGGATGTACATACCCCGAGTGAGTTTTCTTTGGGAATCCTTCCCCCGATTAACTGTGCCCCTCCTTTCCTCCTTAGCACCTGGAACGCAGTCAACGCAAGTGTGCCCACGGCCACCTGCGTAGGTTGACGATTTGGACATATGATTTCTTTCCTCTGAATCTCTGGGTTTGGGTTATTTGGACAACACACTCGTTTGTAAAATGGACGGACATTCGGACCTCTTAAACGCCTTCCTGTTGCACTTGCACGGACTAGAGATATTTTATAAATAATTTAGTACAAGTCGAGTCTCTTGTGTTAGTAACCTCGTGGCTATGTCGCGAACCCCTATCTGCTGGAACCGGCAATCATGTAGACCGGACCCTCTTTAACTGCAACCACGGCCTGCTGGCCGCCTGGAATTCGTGGCTATGGCGCCGAGAAGGCCAGGAAGGATGAGGTGGGTTTTCCCCGAGACACCTCCGCTTTGCCTGCACCAGCATGATCAGTGGAACCTAGCATTGCGGCGAATGCTGCCCTCAATGCGTGAGGGTTCGGAGACTCAAATATTGCGGATTAACCAGTGCAGAATAATGTCGATTTCGCCGCTGCTTTCTCACCACCGGACTATTATAAGTAGTATGTCTCGTGCGTGCTCACCACGAGGACAGTGTTCATTCCTGAAGTCTTCTTCGGCGTCTGTGTACCTTCCTATACTCTTCCTCCTCCCACTCGTCGTGCCCACAGCCCACCAGCTTTGTCTTCGTGGCTGTCTCAGCGAACTCAATACCTTGTAACCTACAATGAATGCCACCGCGGATGAGCCACACGGTCCGTGTCCGCCATGTTGAAAATTCCAACGCTGATGAATCCACCACATCCAGGGCGACTTGCAAATCAGCCTGTGAAGGACAACACATATTTTTTGGAGGATGGAGACTGCGTGTTCATCGTTGAAGGAACCCTTTTCAAGGTACTTGGATCGTTGCAATCCCGATTTTGCTGATCTTCATGATCATTAGTTACACAAATGGTCCTTGTGCAGAGATCCCGAATCTATGTTCCACGGAATGTTCAGCCTTCCCCAAACCACACCTGCGCAATCTATGGAGCCTATACCGCTCTCAGATACTGCAAACGATTTTCGTGCCCTTTGTTGGGCGCTCTACGCGCTGTGAGTCCAACGATTCGATCAACTACATGAACGCTTAGTATCCATCTTTATCAGGCCCTGCGAGATTCAGGACCAGAACGACTCTGGGACCGATATATCCAGGCTGGTGGCCGTGGCGAACATGTCCCACAAATACTCGCTTCCGGCTTTCGAGAAATGGGCTTTGAGCATGATATGGCAGCATTTTCAGCCCCGAGGCGACTATTTGACCGACTGCCCTCAAAAGATGTTGGATATGATGTACGAAGTAACGAGGGCTTGTGCAGCCTCGTCAAGGAAAAATGGCTGTCCCGTTTGAAGGACTAAGGAACCTCAGCTCCGGCACGCTCTTGATTTTGGGAGGCGCACAACATGGGACAATTTCTTGTGGACGCATATTATCAGCAAGCTTTGGATATGAGATCGTTCATGCCGAAGCTTGTCAATGGCGTGGCAGACTTTTCCATCCTTACTCGTGCCGGCCGACCGTCTAATTTACGGTTGTTGCTCGCTCCGCATGTTTTGGGAGACGTTCTGCAATACTGTGATCCCAGACTGCATCGAGGGGAGCCACGGTTACATGATAATAGGAACCCGCTCAACGTCGTGGAACGACCACAATTCGCCAGGACAGAGCGGCAAATTCCTATTATTATTGTGGATGCAAGAGAGAGGTATGTTCATTGCACAGTTTGCACTCTGGCCGAACCATGGCCCATGTTTTTTGAAGAACTCGGGTCAGTGCCGAGCCGCTTCCAGCACTGCTCCCACCCGCTATGCGGCCCCTTCATCGCCTAAGATAGTCCAACTGGAACTCAATCCTCATTTCGAGTCTTCCTGTCATCTTGCGCGGGCGAAATATTTCGCCTTCGTTGACTTGATCGGAATGATGTCGCTAAATCTGCGCAGACACGGAGCGACAGGGATCATTGAAAAAAGGAAAAAAAATACAGCATCCAGTCATAACGGGATAAAGTGTACAAAGGACAAACTAAACATGTTAACCCATCCGCCTGCGCTTGCGCTCCTGGTCCTCTATGATCAACCGTTCCGCAGCAGTCATACTCGAAGCTGGCCGCTTTTTATCATTGTCAGGAGCAGAGGAAGAAGTCGATGGGGCGGTCTTGAATACATTTGGCCGTTTAAGCGGATTCGCCTTCAGAGGGTTGGCGAGTTTCAGAGGATTTGCCTTGAAGGCGAGCGTCGGTGCGGCAGCAGAAGGGGCGGCAGCCGGCGCGGGTTTGGCGGAGAATGAGAGCACGACTTTCTCTGCGCCCTCGTCCCGTTTGAGGCCCTCCTCCACGGGAGGCGTGGACGACGACGATGTGGAAGCCCCTGCTGATTCGGCCGTGGCACGCTCAATCTGCTCGGCGATAAGCGTCCGCTCGCGCTGCTCGTCCGATGTCGTTGCGCGGTCCTTCTTCAGCGATGCTTCCTGGAGGTGAGTGAATTAATATCCTTGGCACTAATACAAAGGACATAACATACCGCCTTGGCGAGGGCCTTAGGGCTGCTATCAATCCACGCGAGGAACCAGCCCTTCTCCGTCTCGTCTACCCGCGCGATGCCCGACCGGCCTAAGTGTTTGACAAACTCGGTGAGAGTGACCCAGCGAGTGGAGTTCATGTGCAGGTGGCTCTTGTCGGAGATATACTCTTGATAGACCTGGTTAGCTCGTACGCGCTTTGTCCCGAAGCTGAAATAAATGAGATGGTATGCGCACAACACCAAGATTAAGACGCACCGACGAGAC
Source organism: Mycena metata (assembly GCA_029378385.1). NCBI lineage: Eukaryota > Fungi > Basidiomycota > Agaricomycetes > Agaricales > Mycenaceae > Mycena > Mycena metata. Next base: position 71,818 of record JARKIB010000491.1, on the reverse strand, counting down.
AGAAGAGCGACGAATTCCGACTGAAACTGTTGCGAGAAGTTTGTGATATGCTTCCCGGCGTGCTCTCCGACGACGAGCATCTGTCGTAGATGCGACTCGGAGGCGGCATGGCACTTGAAGCCGTTCTCGTCTCGACACTGCTTCTCGCACACCTGACAGTACCACCGCAGACGCTGGAGCCCCTTGGACTTCATCTTGTTGGCTACATACTTGGGGGTCCCGACTGTTGAACCAAGTGAGTAAGAATTGGAAACCGGTTGAGCTGCCAGACTCGTTTACCTTCAGCGCGAGGCATATTGATGAGAGGATGGTGGTGGGGACGGAACAAGCTGAATCAGCGTGGCAGTGCTTGTACTAACTGAACCAAACAAGTTCCATTTTCGGCTTCCTTCCTCCAACACCGAAAAGTCTTTAACTCACCTGATAAGTTGGGCGATCACCAAGGTTTTCCTCATTTTTCCTCGATGCTAGTCTGGTTTTCAAACCTTTTCAAACTGCTTTCGGAATCTTCTAACGCCGCCCCCCACAAATTTGCACTCAGCCCACCGAAAGCTTTAGGGCACCGATGGAGCTTTCAGCGCGCAAAAGCTATGTGGGCCTTCTCGGAATTGACCACGTTGGAATACTCGGAGCTGGAACTCGACTCTCGCGCTTAATCTTCACCGAGGACACTCCGATCTTTCGTTGAAACCGAGGACGAAACCTTTCATCGCATCTTTTACATGGAATGAATCTCGCACAACTTGAAGTCACCTCACATTGAGCAAGGGCGCGGGTTGGCAAAACTAGATGATACCCACAAGCAACGGCTGCCGTCGAATATCTCTGTCTGCGCTTAGAATCTGCTGGTTCGTCCTTCTACTGACTGTGTAACATATGTATTTAAACTCTTCCCAGGGTGCCTGGATATGGTGCCGGAATTCTTCAGATTCTGTCCGCACGATAGTCTTGTCGAGGGCATTGCATTTGTAGGACCTGTATGCATCAATCTCGAATGTGGTTCGCTAGCCTCGGCGTTGTCGTTCCTGGATTCGACCTTGAACTCTCGGAGGCTCCCCGTTTTGAAGATAGGTGGATGCGTTGGTGAGCGGATCGATCTGGCTTCCCTTGCAGGGAGGAGGCATATTGATCATAGCTCAGATCGAAGGGGTGTATTCCACACACAATTCTCCTGACGCATATGATAATGATCATGAGTGGGATGGCCGGGACTGAGAGTTAAATTACACGCATGGCCAAAATTACCACCCTGGATCAATAGAATCCTGAAGTTCTTGGTGGTAAGATACCGACAAGGCACAGCTAAAATTGGTTAGCCATGTATGTAATCCACGTTTGTTGCGCACGGGCGAGTTTGCCTCCTGAGTCCTGATCAGTGATTCGGTGAAGGAAACTTCGACCTAGAAAGTTGAACCGACTTGTGATTTGGTTTTTATTTGGTTCGAGTAGACCGCCACCCATTGAAATAGCTCTAGATTACCCGAACACCTGTTCAATTACTCTCTTCTTCTCGTCTGTTTTTTCCCATCTTTTCTCGGAGTCCCGAGAATGACTATTCCGATGTGGCAGTGCAACGTGCTTGGCTTTGCGGTCCAAATCAAACAATGTGCATTCCATGTCAGGTTCATGACAGAGCCTAACGCAGTAGCAAACCTCCTTGCCTGGTGCTCTGAGCGTGGTTTTTGGATTGACCCCAGTATCCAAATAATTTCTGGACCATGTGGAGTGGCGGTCGTCTCTCAGGATTCGACCATTCCCGAGGACCGCATCCGTGCGTGGCTGTCTGTCATCGTTATCAGAGGAATTATGCTCATCCACGGTGGCGCCCAAAGTTGTGCGTATCCCGCGCGAATCGGTCCTGTCCGTGAAATCCAGTCCCATCTCGGACCTGATTCCACCCCACCCGTACGGACGCGGCGCGCAGCTTTCCCTGGCGCTCGCTCTGTCTGTCGAGCTGTCAGTCTCGCCCGAATCTTCCTGTCTCTATATGGATTCATTTTGAACTAATCTTACAGTGTTATTGGCGCGACTTCACCGTGGTTTCTGTATCTGCAATCTTTGCCTCGGCAAATTCCGGGCATTCCTCTGTTTTGGAGCCGTGGCGTAGAAAATCAACAAAGCTTTCCCCCAAATGGTGATCCTTTCGAGTGGCTGAATGGAACAGAAGCTTGGAAAATGCTTTTCGACTCGGGAGACAGTGATTCTAGCCTTGTTGTAAATAACTGGGTCCTTCTTCCTATTCTTACTCTTATTAATGTACAGCCCGCAGAGCGAGATTGATGAATATTTTCACGAAGTCGCTGAGCCAGTATACGCGCAAGTCTTTGAGTCCTCGCCAGAGAAGGCTCCATCGTCACCGGAATTTTATCATGCCTATTCTCTTGTATCTTCAAGGTCATTTCTCGTGGATTCATACCACGGACTGTCCATGGTGCCCATAGCTGACGCGTAATATTCTTCCTCTCTGGAATTTTCTACTCGGCTGATCGTTTCCTCCTTAGATTCAACCACACCCAAGAGAATCATGTTCATCTGGAGGTAGGTCCACAATATAGATTGCCAATTTACACCGACGTACCTCAAGGCGTCAGAGCGACTTCGATGTATGCCCTGAATGTGGTTCCTTGCAGCGATGTGTGCACGATGACACCACTGAACCCGATCCACGGTCAATCGTCCCCGACGACGCCGACAATTTTTATGAAATGGTCTCGAACCTCCCCATTCCGCCACACTCGGAGGTGTTCAACACGTACGGTGAAACACTGACCAACGCCCAGCTACTCGTCCAGTACGGTTTCATCCTTGACGGTAACGACAACGATCACCTCACTTGGACGTTCGACGAACTCGCGCAGTTTTCGGAGCATCACCTATTGGCATCGGGATCATGGACCTGGGACTCCGTCGGCGGCCTGCCCGAATTTCGAGATTTACTGCGTTCGATTAATTCGCGCCCCTGGGAACGCATCTCCGAGTCAGAACTCGTCTCGCTCGATAGGACACATCAATTCTCCCTCAACGGCGACGCGACCATCTCGCACGGCCTCTGGCTTTTCTTCGCGCTCCTTCTCATGTGCCTTAGGAACACCTCTCCCTATCACACCCGAAATTTAGATTCCCTCATCGTTCTGTTGGAAGAGACACTCCAATGTCAATTAACGTTGGAGTCGTCTGAATCAACTAACCACGCAGACGACGACGACACCCTGTTAGTGCCACCATCGCCTGGCCATAGCGACCAGCAGCAGCGGCCTTCCCCATATGGCGTTATTCTTGAACTGGCACGGCTTCTAGCTTCGCTCTGTCGTGCGCGCTCGGCGCGGACTGGGCGCGCTGGCGTGGAGATGGCAGAGCTCGGAGAAATTCTAGACGTACGTTGTTCCCTGGGCGCTATTTTTCTGTTTCATTTCGCATCTGAGGCGCGCCTTCCCTTTGCAGCGACTTCCAAATGATATGACGCCGACGAAAATGGCTATATCCCTCGCCATGACCGAGCGATCACTATTAGACAGCTGTATGTCGGCGTGGGATGGCTTCGTGGACGGTGCTTTGGGGCAGGCGTGACAATGTCACCTCAGGTTTCGTACCTGACTCTCTAGTCTCTGCTCCGTCCAACAGGACTATTTTCAGCATGCGGGAGAATGCAACCTGCTAATCATTTTTGTCCATTTCCGTTTCTTCTGCATCCACTGTGCCGGGCAATGGAACCTCTTGCGACATCCAATTATACTGCAGCCAATCAATGACGATGCTTGTACGCTCGTCCTGGTCGGATCCAGTTCAACCTCCCGTCCAAGCCAAAGCAAGCTCCTTCCAGTCTTCCGGACAATAAAAACAGCCAACCACCGCGGATTCTCGGACGGATGTCACCCAACATTATCTCTGCACATGCAAGGTCGTTCCCGTGGTTTTCCTCTGAACGAATTATACAAAGGTGAAACGCATAAAATCTTTGGTGGCGCACTGCGCCTGATGAACTTACGGCTCACCAATGCTGGCGGTCACTGGTGCGCGTCGAGCGATGGTATGCTTTTGGAAACTCTCTCCCAGCATGAGGCGGGCCCCTCCATCGCGTGACCCAATATTCGCCTAGATGGGACGCGCCTGAGAATCTGGGGGCGTCATCCGGGAATTATTTAGACAAACCGTGGGGATGACGCCCTCTTCGGACTCACGCTTTCTTGTCGCCGAGTGTGACAAGGGGCGGGAACTAGAACCATGGGACTAACATAGATATGGCATACGTGCGAGCTGCATTCGTGAGTTTAAAGACCCGGCGCCACACAACTTTTGCATTCAATGTCTCTTCAGTTCATGAATTCATTTACTCCCTTTCTTAGACGTCAACTTACTTACCATAAACCTACCCACTATCTCCTAATTAGCGTGTCCAACTCAATCATAATTGATTATTAACCATCATCAACATTCAACGGCAATCTTCATGTTCCCCGCTCCCCGCACTTCCAACTTTCTGCGCCCCAATCACTTTCCTTTTTCCTGCTCGAAGTTCCCTGGAGCTCCCTTCCGAACCCGGCCCCGGGATCCCTCCGAAATCACCCCGTCGTCCCTAGCCACCAACGGTCTGGGCTCGTCTTAATGACGCATCATCCTTCTCTAAGCATTCTTTCAATTAAGCCTGACACGAAATCGGGGAAGATCTAACCGCGTATAGATATCCCGCGGTGTTCCATGCCCTTCGAGCCTTCGCCCAGTGCATTGGTCCGCTTGGGGAAGCTGTTGTTGGCAACAAACATCCTCGAGTCGGTGCGGCGGCGCCAGGGCGGGCGTTGATGGCGTTGGAAGTAAACAAACACCCTCTGCGAGACTCTAAGAGGGAGGGAAAAGCAGCGTAAATTTGGGACACCGTCGCTAAAAGATGGATAGATAGGGACCAGAGAAGCGCTGTCGGCATTGGATGTCTGCTGTCCCAGGGCCAGATTGCTGTCTTTGTCTTGTCCTGGTCCGTGGGCTTGTATCGAAAAAAATTATAAGGTACTATGCAGCGTAGAGAGTCGGATCGGGGGTTTATAGACGGGGTGTATAGATACGTGTATGGTCATTCGTCGTGTAGGTCGCTGTAAGTAGTCTTCGTCGTAGTCGTCAGTCGTCGTCGCGGTCTGGCACTGTATTGCATTCCACTGCTCTACTCCGCTTTGTTCCGCAGCCGCTTCTTCTGCTTCCGGACATACTTGCGCACAGCGGGGATGCCAAACTGCGAAACACGCGTGTAGTTAACGCCAAATATTCTCTCAGACGGGTCCAGGACAACGGGAGCGCACCTGCACAATCGGATAAAGCACCAATATCCCCAGGCCCACGCCCCATCCCCACTTGACCGCGCGCGGGAGGGGCGCGGGGAACTGCCCCTTGCTCCACTTGATGATGACGAGGTCCTCGGTGGCGACAGTGGCGAGGAGGAGCCAGACGTGCTGACCCATGCGGACGGCGCGTCTGGAGTAACGATGTCAATATTTCTCACTGCTTTCCGCGAGAGGAAAATAGAACCCACCTCGAATCATTAACGTATTGGAACAGCTCGCGCACCGCGGGCAGTGCGCACAAGAAGATAAACACGAGCCGCAGGATCACGATCGGGTGGTCGGGTTCCATCCAAAGGAGACTCTGCGGGAGAGGGAGAGAAAGTCGGCGGCACGATATAGCTATAGGTAGAGAAAGGCACCTTCAGATAAAAAGGATTCAGCTCCGCCGCCAAAAACACCGCAAGCAGCAGCACCACACTGAAATAGTTAGCGAACGAGCGTGCCGGGCCCCACTGGAAGGACGTAAAGTCATGCGGGGAGAACTGGGAGATGACACGCCGCGCTTTCGAGCGCAGGCCGCGGGTGGCGCGGAGGCCGCGCCAGGAGTAGGGCTGAGCGTTAGGGTTAGTAAGTAGGATAGAAGGAAGGGGAGGGGAGGGAAGGAGAGACATACCTTAACCTCGAAGTACTGACACGTCTTCATGCCTATGCGCCAGGTCAGCCTCGTCCTTCTCACCGACAAAAGAAACGACAAAACGCACCCACATATGTCCCGATCCAATTACACAGCAGCACATCGAGGATCCACTGTCCGTCCGCCTGTCAGTCCGGCCGTCCTCCTCCTTAATTTCTGGGCACGTACGTGGTCCCACCAGCACTACGAGGAAGGGTCGTCAGTTTGGAAGTCAGAGGGATGCACGAGAAGAACCCGACCTCATTGAAATTGGGTAACTGGTGCTGCAGACTGTATTCTGCGAGCTCGAAGGCGATGGAGAGGATCTGCAGCGTTTGAGATCAATATGTGCGCGTTATCCCAACCTGTTTCACGACGCACCCAGCAAAACCAGTAATCCCGCAGAATCATCGCCTTGCCAAACCAACCCAGCGTGTGCGCGACACAGAAAATGTCGAGGGCGTTCTGTTTATTACAGCGTTAGCATTTTGCTTGATTTCGCTGAGGGAGAGCAAGAACTCTCCGCCTGGAACGCGGAGCAACAGACACTCACCCACAACACCTTCGGCGTTAAGCTACAGTCGTCCGCGTAGCCCTTCTCGGGGAGGGGCTTGCCGAGGGAAGGGTCGAGGTGGAGCATCATGGATCTGTGCGTTTGTGTCAGGATTATTCTTTATTCTATGTTCAGGAGGAAACAAAAAAGTTGGGAAGGAGCGCGGCCCACCAAAACGAAAGGTGAATGGAGGCACTCACCTCGCACTATCTAAATCCTGAAACAGCAGAAACACCAGCGCCAACTCATAGAGCAAATTAACGCCCAGCATCGCGCGCCAAAAGGCGGGGTGCGGTCGGATGAAGGGGCCGTCGCGGAATTGCAGCATCGAGAAGGCGAGGAAGAAGGAGATGGCGGCGTAGACGCCGACAGTGCGCTTGTCGCGCCCCTCTTCCAGGACATCTTGCGTTGTTGCGGTGTAGGCGAGGATTATGAGGAGGGCGGCGAGGGCGGTAAGGGTTATTGGTTTGTAGAAGAATCTAGCAACTCAATTAGGACATGGCGCGCATATGAAAATGGATGGTATTCACTCGACGGTGGTATCGTGTCGTTCCTGGAAGGGCATTATGCGAGTGTAGGGCTCGGTGCGGTCGGCCTACGCGTCAGTGCGTCGGAATCGAGAGCGATTACAATAGTTGTCGAGTATGGGACGCGTGCAGAGAATGGCACAAAAATTTCAAGAAAAGCATTGAGGGCTGACAATCAGTTGTCTGTCCCAGCACAAAGCAGGGGTGAAGGGACGTACGTCGTACCCTAAATTCACACCAGTATTAACTCAGCTCAAATGATTCGAAAGAAATACTTACATCTCACAGGCGTCCCATCAATACCCGGGATTGGCTCCGGTTCAGCCTCAGGCGCCGGAGAGAGCACCGCATCCGAGTCCTCATTCGGAGAGGTAGGTGAGAGATAGTCTGCTTCTTGTGCCACTGTGCCCGGGGATGGAGTGAGGGGTGGCGAGGCCATTCTTCAAAGTTTTCTTTCTTTCTTCTAGATTTGAATCCTTCGTTTTTCGCAAGTTTTCCTTCAATTTCAAGCCTGTTTAGCCGAGTAATCCGTCCTCGAGGGAATAAGATAGTTGAAGCCAGTTCGAGGTGTTGCACGTTCGAGCTGAGTCGCGATGGTCCTTCCGAATTCGATCGGTTGACGTCACGAGCTTGCGTATGTTTTGTTAGCAGGGGTAAATAACGCGAGGGTAAATAACGCGCTTTTGTTCGCATTCCACAAGGGCTGGTTATTCTGCATACCCTACTGAGATCTTGAATGCCACCAGCAAGCGCCTCAGAAAGGCCTTTCAGTGCTACAGGCCAACTCTGATTTTCTTATAAATAAACTGTGACTGTTATTTTCCGTTGTCGTCGCCGCTTGCTCTCAACCAACTCGTTCAAGCGCTCTCCTGCAAGGCTGCAACTCTCCTGAATTCGCATCCTTTCGCGCTCCCTTGTTCTTCCTTCACGTGGATTTTCCATCTTCTGACTTTGTGTCAAGCCCAGTCACGGTCTCTGTCTTCTCTTACGCCAAGTTCCCAGTCTTCTCCTCCCAAATCTGTTCGCGAGCATCCTCCGCGGCCGCGAGGATTGAGATTCGTTACAAACAGGGCGAAACTATGTATTAGCACTGTGACCCTTCGATTCACGGCACACGGAGCACGGACATAACGACTTTTTTTTCTTGACACCAACTTGACACTGACAGGTTTACTCCGTGTCCTCGGTAAGCGCAAGCGACCCCGGCAACGCCGGGTGGCAAAACGCGTCGAGGGAGAAAACCGCAACGCGTCTCACCATGAGGAAACACCTGAGTGCGGCGCGGTTTAAATCAAATTTGGCCGGAAGAAACACGCGCAATCGGGGTTCACTGGGGACTCGACTCGCGTCGCGAGCAGCGCAGGCACTTTGCGAAAGGAAGTTTGACCCTTCAACCATCGAGGACTAGACTTGGGCTAAATTATGAAACCGAGAAACTTCACCGCAAGGAGCCCGCACTTTTCTTGTCGAAACAACACCAATGCACCCACCCACTTGTATCCTCGTGGACTCTCACGCCACAAAATGCCTCTCGAACTCACACCGAGCCCGACTCGCCGACCGACGTCTGTACACGCGCGGAATCAAAACATCAAACAAGCGCAAGTTGAATCTCAAACGTCGGTGTAAGCGTACCCGACCCCATCGAATTTCACATGAAAAATTGCTCGTGCGCTCATCTTCCAGTACAAATCCTCAAAGATCGCATTCTCATGGCCCGGCGGAATCTGGATGCAATTGTATTTCATTCATTCAAAAAACCCCGCCGACGGGGCGTGAATTCCAACACGCGAGCGCTCTGCCCGATGCGTTTTCAACCACATTTTAAAAGCAACTAATGAATTTCTCGACAGATCGAAAGAGCAAAACGGAACGACTAATTTATGAAATCTCATTTGCCCGATAGCGTAGTTTGACAAGGCAGGACAGGACGCCAATTCAGTCCGATCTCGTCGCGATGGCATTAATAACGATTCACTATGGACTTGATAACCAACGAACCGTGGGTTAGACCATTGGTTTTATTCATCCTTCCCAGTGACCTCGCTCCCGGGCTTGATTGTCGCCGGGTGAATATCTCCTCGGTTGACTCGACCTCACTTTTCGGCTCCACCCACATTGTCGCAGAAATTGCTTTTGAGTTATAAGCTAGAATAGGGGGATTTCGAACCTTATAGGGAAGGAGGCATGGTTATGGAGTCTTATAAGCGGTTATAAATACCTATAATTGCTTGTAACTCAAAGGACCCCCCCTCTGGTTGCATTCAAAATCCAATATTGGTGATATACATACAGGTTGAGTTGAACCGAGTGTATAAGGTTCGAAATCCCCCTATTCTGGCTTATAAGTCAAAAGCGATTTTTGCGACAATACTGTACAAAATCTCCCATGCTCACCACCCCACGACACCGATACCGGACACTGACTCGGGACGGTAGAAAACATAATAACCTGTCCACGTCTCAGCGGTGGCTTCACGTATATGTAGCACACGAACCACTCAAATTCCCGAAGGATTTATCAAGAACGAGGAACATTTGGGAACTTTCACGTGGAAACCCAAATTTCAATTTCAATTTTCAAGCCAAGAATCGGTAAACTATTGCCGCGGAGGCTTTCAATTTAGCCTTGCCGCCGGCTTGACGACTGGTAAGGCAGCACAACAACCTGTAAAATCGATGAATGACTCAATTTTTTATCGCCGTTGGAATCTGAACATGGAGGGAAGTTGACGCATATGCGCCCGCGCCCACGCAAGCTTCGAGTCGCATGTCTGCACTGATTCAGCTGATTCAGTGACGTCTCGCTTGTGTAACACACAGTATTCAATTGCATTACCGTTATAACTTCACATTCACTCAGCTTCAAGCTGCCGACGCCAATCTGACACTTACCACGAAGGCGCATCACATCGTATAGTCCGAGCAGTAGTTCTTTGGTAATTTTTTTCTTCTCTTTGCCGATTCACTATATCAGCAATTTCTTCTTCGAGCGTCTCAAGCAGGTCGGGTGAACACACGATAGGACTTGCCTGTTGCCAGAATTCGGGAAATGCCGGTCTGATTTTTTTAGAAGGGAAGGCAAAGTTTCGAACTCCATCGATTTTCTGAGAAACATTGCAGCACGCGAACGCGGTACATTCAGCGTTTACCGTTCGGCTATGGCCAAGAAGTTGAACAGAAAGACCACAGGACTGAGGGACCAAAACGAACAGTCTCTCGTAGACAGATGATACCACAAAATTACGCTCGTACCTCGTAAGCGTAAACTGGACAGCACATCATTGCATCCTCGGCCCGCCCTCCGTTTTACGCGTTGCAGATTACCTGTGGGCCCAGCCTTCCTTCAAATCGCCTACCCATCGGGTACTTCTCGTCTTCGAAGCATATGCTCGGCTTCAACTTCGACGACTTCCGGTGCTCACACGAATTCGAATAGAACGAATAGGGGCAGGCATAAGTTTAAAAATTCATCCCTCGAGCTCCGGGCGGATGGTGGAACGCTGAACAGAACAGGTAGAGTGGGGGAATAATTCTTTGAACCACATGTTGAATTTCGGAGGCCCGTGCCAGCTCGGCAAAGTTCGGTAATCCCGGTCCGGCTGCGCCTAGATCAGGCCTGTAGGGCTTGATTCGCGCCTCCACTTTCGAATTCCTTCCACGTCCAACGAACGCACGAATAGGAACAAATCCTGGCCAATCCACTGGCACCGAACTCCAACGGCGCCCCGATGAAGCTTAATTATCCACTTGTCAGAGAAAGAGAGTCCCCTCGTTTTCTTCAATCCAGGGTGGCAGTGACGCGTCGACTGCGACTCTCCAGTTACAAATGCAAGTGCCTCGCACTTGACGCCGGAAAGGTTTCTAGAAACGAAGACTTACGCACGCACACGCGGCGCATACGAAATCCCTTCACTGCTTCCCGTTGACTACTCTCCACCGTGCCATGGAACTTGGTTGGAAGCGTCTTACACATGCCGCCGGGAGGGATCCGCACCGTGACGGGCATAGCATCGGCTCGGTAGCGGGACGCGAGAGGCTCTGAAGATCGCGGCTAGCCTCGACTGGGCTAGACCGAACTGTGTTTTGTGTTTATGGGTGAGCGCGGACGTTCTCTCGACGCGTGGCCCTATCTTCCAGGTGAGCACGAATAGCTTCGCCGACGCGCATTGAAACTGCCCCTCGAAGGTCCCTCTCACTAACAAAGCCGCCAATACGATGCCAGCACACCTCGGCCCGCCCCCGTTCCCAGCGTTAATCACCCCATTACGCGTCGAACGCGTAATGCGTAAAGGATGCCCAGGGCCAGGTTCATACTAATCCTTCCCACCACGCCAAGTAACGCGCTAATAGATCTATCGACTTCGACTCAGAGTCCGAGCCAATCCGTTAATATTCCGAGCCTTCGAGCGAAAGTCGCTTCTGCCCTTCGAATCGCATGGAGTCGTTTCGCTCGACAGCGATGGCGACGCGTTTGCCGGTATCGGTCCAGGCAGAGAGAGCGCCAGATCACACACTCACCGTGGAATTTCACAGATGTCCGATACTCGGAGGCATGGTCAACGTCGTGTGGAATATCCATCCACAATCCCGAGGAACACAAATATTCAAGGGTCGTAATATCCAGGCTTCGGCGCCATTCCGGCCACGGTGGAAGGCCTTTCCTACAGTGCGAAGAACGGGCGGAAAAATTCATAACCAACGGAGAACTGGAACGCTCTAGAATATTACGCAGGCACCGGCAACGACGCAGTGACACCAGCTGAAAGATTCATGTCGTGTTGGATACCCACTGGGCCAGACTGGGGCTCGAGCTCTGGACAGGCGAGCGGCTGCTAAGTATACGCCTTCCCTTACCTTCCGTTTCGTACACACCCTTGGTACTAGCGAAACCGCAGGTGAAGTTTTTCATCTGCCTCCTTGTCGATGTTATGCTGAACACGCCACCTAGAAACAACGCTTGTCTTTCTGTGCTGGGCCTAGCCGTTTTTCTGCCTCTTCTACTTCTCCAACACAGGATGGATTGCCTTCAATCAATCCAAATCTGATTTCGGGGACTCTCCCAAATACCCAATCATACTCGGGAGCGGAACAGCAAAGGGAACGGTACATCCACCCGACTTCCGAAATCCAAACGAGGAAAGTTCGGAAGGTTCATCCGATGAAAGTTCATTTCCGAAGTTTCCTCCGTGCTCGTATACCCACACACAATCGGACGGAGACGTCGAGAGCGCACCCGTACCAGCGTCTAGTCTTCGTCAATTTACCCTTCCAACCAACTTCAACCCGACTTCTGTTCTGTTCAATCGGAATGGAACAACACCCACTCTCCATCTTCACTACAAAATATCCCATTCCCACATTGATTTAAACTGGCAGAAGATCGATCTTCTACTTCCGCGACATATCTTGTGCGCGTCAGTTCGCCGTACGTCTTCCATCTACTTATCTATTTCGATTCCCGCCAATCACATTTTCACACCCCGATCTCACAGCACATCTCAAATCTCCCACTCTCAGGACACAACGGCGACCACATAACACGACGAATACACATAATACGCCTCGTTTCCGGCGTATGAAATTATCGCGATCATTAGGAAAATTTCGGAATCGCGGGAATGGGCTTAATCATCCTCTGCGAACCCGAGCGGACGATTATCACGCACGGCACGGGCGCGAAATTCGCGTTCGTATCATCCGGCCGAGTAGACGATCCGCGTCGCACTATCAGGAGGACGAAATCATGTCTCAGGAGGCGAATACTACCGTGCGTGTAACGAGATGTAATGTGCTGACTGACCCACAATTGCCCTAGGATAGGATGATCATCCATCTTGCTCTTGCTTCGCAGATCATTCGGACGGTGTTGGTCTATTTCGGGATTGAATCGTACCCTGGCCAAGAGTTGTGACCAAGCTTCAAGGTCGTTCAGGGAGAGTCCACGTCGTCTCTGTTCCCACCTGCAAACAGAGACGGACGACGCCGGCGCGGAAAAGAGAAGGGAAAGAAGTTGAGGAAGCACGCGCAAAGGAGGAGAGACGCAGGTGGGAAGAGGCAAGGAAGTTCCCACCCGAGGGCGGTTCTAGCTCCGGGACGCGCGGATGCTTGTGCGATGGATCATGGACCACAGCTGGATGCGCAGGAGCTGTGGTTACGTGCCGCGATTTTCGTGGTATGTGGTTTGAAGGTTTCCGCCCCGCACCGCGAGGCGCACTCGGCACAGAAGGCCGCCTTGGCGCACACACCCACACACAGGTGCGCCTCGGCGAACGCATCATGTCGGTGTGTACGGAGCACCTTCCACAAGCGGCACAAAGGATACTTAATTAAGCCGCATGCCGGGACTGCCGCATTGGGGAATTCATTTACCGCACCGAGCCTATGCCCTGGATCTGATGGGGACTGCCGGCTGGGAAAATGCATTGCGTGCCATTACCCGGATGGGGTTGCCAGAAAATTTCTGGATGGATCGTCGGCAGCGTGACCGTGACCGAAGGCTGTTTTAAATTTCCTGTGGCTGCAAAGCTTGTGGTAGCCTTCCGGGGATGGATGGTTACGACAAGGCAGGAAGATGAGATGCGAATCGGGATTCGGCTTTGACGGACGATCTGTTTGGCCTTGGACTGCTCTTTCTTGTCTGGGAAGTACTTGGATCGGGCATCTGGATCTCCTGGCGGTGGCTTCTGGCAGCGTTACTTAATGGCCCGGAAGCACAAAAAGGACGGCGCGAGACGGAAGAGGCGCTTGCTTTGGTTTTCCTCCCCTTCGAGGTGAATGCACAACGACCAGCCCGCGTCTCCGCCGCAGTCGTTCCTCCCCCCGCTCCAGCTAAAGGGCGAGATTATGGACCTGGAATTCACGATTGACACGGACCACCGGTGCGCGCTATGTCTTGCTCTCTCGCTCGAACCAAAAAATTAAACTCCACTTGCAGCAAACGGCGGCGGAACAGGACTACCCAGAGCTGCTTGAATTGTCATACTTCCAAGCGGAAGGTAAGTTGTCGTCGGAGTCGGAGTCGACGCGTCTGACGCTGTTCAAGTGTGACCGCAAACGGCCGTGTCAGCGATGCATACAATTGGGCCTGGTGGGTGCTCTTCGTGCAAGATACAATACCGACATCTGACCGCGCTGCAGACGGGACTATGCGTTTACGAAATCGACGACCCCGCACTCAGGTGAGCGCCCTAGAACGGCGTAATTAAAATAGAAGGGCTCATGGTGGCGTGATATTCAGAGACGACCCCTCCGTCGATGAAAATACGCGCCTGAGAAACAGAATCGCGGAGCTCGAGAGTCTAGTGCGCGAACTTAGAGGTAACATATTTAGCCGCACCAATTAAATTATTCCCTCACCGCTCGACACAGGCAAACCGCACCCCCGATGGGCAGACAGTAACTTCCGCGATGGCGACCCCAACGAAAAGTGGCACTCGCGCGCCACGAAATGCGCGCCCCTCCCCAAGCGGCGCCACTCCCCAGACCTTTCTCCCGGCGACGCCCCACGCCCTCCTCAGCTCCTTCCTCCCATCAAGACTGAAGTCGCCGCCGAGGCCTCGCCCCACCTCTACCGCTTCTCTGCCTCCCCGGGTCCGCCGCGCCCGGGTGGCTACGCGGCCGCGCCCTTTCCTGAGGCTCACCGCAGTTCCTCCGCCGGCTCGTTTGACGGCGGCGGCACGTACGACTACCCTCTGTCTGGCAGCGATGACGGACACTACGGTGGGCACTATTCTCCCTCGAGCGCGGGCGGGTCGGGGAGTGGCGGGCGCGGTGGTGGCGGCAGCGCGTATTGCTCGTGCCGCGCCAGTCCAGGGATGGCCCACGCCTACATCTCTCTCTCGCAAACCCTTCAAACTACCCTCGGCGTCGCGCGTACATACGCCGCCCACCCGCCCGGCACGCCCTGCGTTCTATACCGCCGCATCGCCGATCTCGCGAGTCTCATGCAGTATGTTACCTTAACTTCCTTCTTTATCGATGCTGATCGCCCTTGAGGAGCAGAGGGGCCGACCCGACGGACCCCGCGGGGCCCGCATACGACAGCAACACGCCCACGGACAGCGAAGTCCTCACACCCCTTTCCGCCTCCGCGTCGACAGGTTCCTTCCACGGCGGGTCGCCCACCCACTCTGGCCATTCGTCGTCGAATCACAATGGCAACTCTTCGTCGACCAATGGCAACGGTGGGGGAAGCAACAACTTCCACCCAAGCTCGCCCTTCCATACCGGCGGGCACCTGCACGGAGGTGGCTCGCCCGGCGCGTTCCACGGCGGGCATGGGATCCACGTCGGTGGCGTGAGCGTGGGCGGTGTGGGTGCGGGAGGTGGGGGAGCGCCTTCGCCCGGCCCCTTGCGAGATCATGACGGGTGGGGTGCATATAATCCCTACTTCCCGATCGCGTCAAGCGAGCACATTTATGGCACGCATGTCATTTCGTAGCCGTTTGCCGTGAACGGCTTGTACGTATCCTTGCTACTCCTCTTGAACCTCCCACTCTTCACCGTCC
The DNA here is from genome assembly GCA_029378385.1 of Mycena metata. Classification (NCBI taxonomy): domain Eukaryota; kingdom Fungi; phylum Basidiomycota; class Agaricomycetes; order Agaricales; family Mycenaceae; genus Mycena; species Mycena metata. Next base: position 56,288 of record JARKIB010000491.1, on the reverse strand, counting down.
TCCGGACCTCTGCTACTCCCACTTTACGCTCTGTATTCGCTACATCTCATCCCTCATCTTATCGCAACGACCCATTCCATTCCGCTCTGTGCTACCTACATGTCTCTGTTTCGAACGGACCTCCCCGCGATCCTTTGCCTCCATCGACTATCCTACTTACCGTAATATTATTACCGACCGCAAGCTGTTTCCCCGCCCGGTGTGGGATGTACCCACGCACGCTAACTGTATTTCTGACTTGACTGTTTCCCGAGGTTGCTTAAGCGCATTGTAATCTCATACAATACCTCCATGAATCCATCGCCCATCACCCGAACGAAAGCTGCTGTGACAGACGGCTGGCAACTGGAGCCGTTTGAGGCACGTCCGAATGACGAGAATTTAATAGAGAAAGATCACTCAACCGCGAGTCGGCGTCGCGGAACCTCAATTGGGATTTCATTTATGTCAACTTGTTCAAGTCAGTGCACATAGGAGCATACCCACCTCTCTACATTGCAAGTTCAAGTACGGTAATTTCCCCTGTCCTGGGACTTATGCAATTATGCTGATGTTGGAGGAAGGAAATATTGCTCATTCAAAGCACAGGCGTGTAATTTACTTCCAAGTTCGCGCGATCCGTAGAAGTAAAATTCAATCAAGGCAACTTGCGGGCAAACTCACAAAACATGAAGTAAATTGAATATAATCAATTAACCAGGGTCCAAGGCACCCCACCGTATCAATGCGTGAGACCCCGACGCGAATAATCCCTGAAGGCACCATACGCCCTGCCATTCCTGTTCTCCGAATCAGTTACCTTGCAATTTTCCCTGCAATATACTAGAATACACACCTTCAATTTGCCGCTCCACCTTCCCCGGTCCCATCGTTTCGCTTCACCATACTGCCGTGTTCGAGAGACGCGCGACAGAAGAAGGAGACAGGCGGTACGATTGTACCGAGCGCCGCTGGGAGAATAGCTGTAACGATGGCACGATGTCAATGATAAAATAGACTGGGTTCAGAAGGAGGACAGATAAGGAAGGGGCGCGGCAGTCGAAATGGATTGTTCGACAATGGTGCTGTGAATGTCCATTTCCTTGAAAGGAGAATGGACCAAGAAGGATAAGGATGCGACAGCACCTCCGTCGTTCGCGCGAGAAGCAATACGCACTATTGCAGAAATATTTAATTTTACAGAGTACAGCGAGATGAGTGATGTACACACGACATGGACAAGCAGACTATTACGCTGTTGTTACTGCTGTCGTCATTATTGTAAAGCGATGGAAGACGGAGAGGAAAAAGAAGAAATGACTCGAACATATCCCACGCCAAAAATGAAGCGCCGACAGCTCGCCATCTCTATGTTCCCGCCGCCGCCGCTGCAGGTAGTCTTTCCCCTAATCGCACCCGAAAAACCCGCTCCCCATCCCCAGCTCTTGCGGCTCCATTGCGTGTGCGATCACAACCCACCTTTCCATCGACATACAGGTGCACACCTCCCGGCGTATCCGCCTTCAGTCGCCATACGTCGCGCTCCACGAAGAACGCCTCGCCCGTGCGGCGCACAAGCAGTACAGTGGCCGTCCGCGTCGCGTAGTACTTCGGCGTAAGGACTCGACCGTCCCCATTCGCCGTCGTTGGTATCTCAATTGGTTCCACGCATATCGTCTGCCGCAATTCCTCGCGCGCCCGCGGGGGATTTGGGGCCGTAGTCCGTAGGAGTGCAAACAGGCGTGAGGCAAGCTCCTCGTCGTCCGCCTCCTCGTTCACCCTCTTGGCATCCTCAGCGGCAAACGCGCGTTTTGTCTCATCGTGCTCCGCCACTACCGCCGCAAATAGGGTGCGTCCATTTACGACCTTGGGCCACGCCTCGCCGGCCACACCGCCGACGTGGATTCCATTCGAAAGGCCACCCAGAGCGCGCTCATCGGGACGCAGGGGTCGGAAGGCAAGGGGCTTACCACCGCCGTCGTTCGAGAGAATAGACGCGTCCACGAAGGATATCTGCTTGTTGTTATCCCATACTCCCTCGAGTAGAAGCATATTAAATCCCGCATATTGTCCGTCGAGCGCGTACATGCCCTGGAGGGGCATGCGCGGAGCTGCGGCAGAGAGGAAGGTGGAGGGGAGGGCCCCGCGCGAGGAGGGAAAATTCTGCGGCGTCTCAGTGATGTTTGTGAGGAGGGCGATGCGGCCCGAAGTGGGAGTGAGACCGAGCCAGGTTCCACCGGCTTGCGCGTCACGGCCAGAGAGAACGCGTGGTTCCGCCTCGTCCTCTCCTTCGCCTTCATGGGGACCCCAGGAATGGAAGGCCGCGGGGAGCGTCGGACGCGCAAGGTACTCGTCCCGGTTTGTGCACAGGATTCTGCAGGGTCGTCAGAAAAATAAGTCACGATGGAGATGCCAGAAAAGTAAAATACACTGGGGCTGCGTACAAAGATGGTCGGCGGATAATAAAGGTATGTGACGGTATAGAATGGAGTCGAAAATGAGAATGAAAGACGGGATCAAAATCAGGAAACGGGACCCACAGAGCATAGTCTGGATGGTCGAGGGTCCAAAATGCGCAGCACATCACGGCGTATAGGGAATGTTCAGATAATGCAGTGAGAACACGCCAAGAGCAGTAGCGTTGGAGACACGGGTTTGTCCGGAAAACAGAAGTATAATTATTGTGAGAGCGGTGAGTCAGATCGGTGGAACAAGCGCGCGTGGACCCACGGGTCTAGGATCAGGTTAGACCGGGAGGAATCGGTTAGCGGGACCCCAATCTTGCGCACTCGCAGATCCAAGAGATCGGTGAGAGTCGGGAAGGCGACGAGGAAGTTGTGTCCAGGGAATTCCGAGTAAGTGACGGCGTTCGAGAACTGAATGACTTGTCCCGAAAGATGTGAGCCACACGCAGAGACGCTTGGGATGGGGTTGGAGAACCACGGCGACGGAGAATCGCACAGTCTAGGGTGTCGATGAAGGACAGGGAAACATGTTCGTTCGGGTACTCACGCTGCAAGTTAACCGAGCCCGAATAAGCCGACGGCGGAGCTGAAACTGAGGAGCGGGGTGATGGCGGGGTGTCAAATTTACAATCCCGTGTGATCCTGATTCAACCCCGAAACTCAACAGCGGTTCAAGTTATATACCGGTACCTGTCAAAATCGCCTCGTGTGGATGCAAAATCGGCATTCGCCGACTCGCCTCTCGCCTCCACATCCTTGGGTGATCTTCAGGACACGGAGAAGCATTTTCTGACGTGAAATATTAAATGGATAACGAAACTCCGAGTCCACGTCACTGCCAACGCAGCCGTGCTGACTGGGATGATACTCCGAGTCACCCAGACTCACCCTTGATGTTGAGTTCCGAACATTCAGTTAGCCCGAGAACAGCCGACTTTTTTTTGAACACGGTGATTGATGCAACTAACCATTTTCGACTCCCATGCCATGATCAGCGCCGTTCGGATGTTGAATCCATTCCACGGTTCAATGAACGTGTCGATTCTCTGCCTTTTCACTCGTACTTATTCTGGGCAATTTTCTTTCTTTCGAGGGACGGGGCGCCAACCAATCACACTCAATCCGCGTCTCAGGCTCCATCAATACGCCGACCAATCATTTATTTCGCAGCATTCCATTAAACATGTTCAACACCTCACAGTCGTGAACTGAGGCCCGGTACTCGGCGAAAATAAGTTCAACCTTTCTTGGCCGAGAAGGCCGAAATCGTGGGAAAGTCGGGTAGCTCCGGCACCAACATCGCGACATCTCTCCCTCCTTTATCCCGACCACAAGGAGAATTCGGAGCCTAATCTGTCCTGCACTACAACCAGCTGCAACTTTGGAGACCTCTCAAGGACTATGTTTCCCCTGTTCCCCTGAACGCAACGCGATTCGTCCACCAACCCTTTCATCTTGCTTGATCTTCCGAAGTCTATCCACCATAGATTTCTGATCCCCTCGGGTGTGGGCCAACGCCGGCTTTTGATCCACGCGGGAACTTAGTATGGCTCTCCCCACACCGCATCCAACCTAGATATGGCGAATTGCTCTATATATCCAACCCGATCGAAGGACGGCATGGTTCGATTAGCTGTACTGGTGCGTAGAATGAATTGAAACGGGATGCTTTCCCTTTTGCGCGATTCTTTCATCAACTCAGAAGGTAAGCAGGGAGAACACGGAATAATAATTAATAATTCAGCACTAGGGATGATCAGGCAAAGACTAAACACGCTCCGATCGTGCTGAGCTTGCGCTTGTGTTTGAGGGGCGCGCAGCTCACCAGGTCTCTGCGACGGCGGGTGCTCGATGGCGCGCGACATTACTTGCGCGCAAGGCACGGACAAAGAATTCGAGCGGCGTTCCTGGAGACGTGATATTGATGCAGCGAGGCGCCATTTGCATCCGCGACGAACTTCTCGAATGCCTTTGCGGCCCGACATCCAGGCAGCGTGTAAAGGATGCACTTACGCGTTCGATATTACTGGTTCGACTCTCTTACCTTTCGTCATCCGCCCTTTCGTCTAGTGCAGAATCTACTCCCTCAAAGACCAGAAATCGACATTTCTATTCCCAGGCCCGGCTCATCGAATTCACAGAATCGTACACCCAAGTGCAGCCTCGATCATAACAGCTATCTCCAAATCAAAATCCCGGTCGGATAGAGATTCTGGTGGTGGCTAGAGAACCCCATCCGCCAGCCGATCCGTCTGACTTCCAGATCCCGAACCAAGCACATCCGAATCCGAGGGTCTTCGTATTCGGCGTCTCCCAGGCCGCCAAAGCAATCCCCAATCAGTATCAACGGGCTTGCTACCTTCCGGAGTCGCCCCTAGTTCAAATCCTTATTAATTACGGCTCGCCCTCCCTCGCACCTAGCCTAGTGCCGATACTGCCTTTCTGCAATGGGCACCCCAGAGCCGACCCCCGCCAATCCACCAAGCTCTTGCTCCCAAGTGGCCATCTATCAAGAACGCCAGAGCCTTCATCCACGATCAAAACGCGTACCATGATTACACTTTGGACATGAGTGATGATTCAAGACGCAACGCGTTCAGAACTCAACTGTGCGCGAGTTTTGTGCCGGCAGATCCAGCGTCGTGTATATCTCTGTTGGAAGGCTCACCGACGTCAAGGAATAGTGCACCTTACGTTGGGTCAAAATGCTTTGCAAGCGACCTTCGCCAGGAACGGCGGAGCTACTCTAGGGGTGTAGCATGGTCTCGTCGGGTTCGGCCACCCGGGCCTTCCGCCGACGCTACGCGAAATACGATATTGACTACTTACTGTATATGACAGCTTAGGACTCGAAACCAGGCCGGCGTCTGCGTCTGAGTACCCCAGGAAGGGCAAGCACGCCATTGCACTAACAGCCCGAGGCGAACGTTGGGCCAGCTGATATGGGACACGCATGCTGCCCCACCGTGGTACGCGCTCGTTTCTCAAGCTAGGAGCGGGAGGGGCTCAGGCGTGCCGCCGTGCCGGTGGACACACGAGGAAAATTTACGCCCAGTCTGTCAGGCGACTTCCTTGCACATCGGATCGAATATTTCAACGCATGGCTGACACAAGTACGCGCAAATAGCCTCTCGGAATAGTTGTGGGAACAGTGCCTGTTTAATGGGCGTCTGACGCACGAAACTACGCACGAGTGGCCGGCTTCCCTTCGATTTCGAAGCAAATCGCGTCTGTCTGCCAGTTTCCGTCAAACTAGCTGCTGTCAAGTAGGAGGCCAGTCGGAAGCGTGCCGCTCACCCCGCGGAGGACGATCTTTTCTGTGTGCTGCTGCGAGGAAGGGAAGAGATTCGGGCAGACGCGCTAGAGGAACAGGGGCTGGAACAATGTGACGAAGGCTCTCAAAGCCATAGACGATCCCATTCCTCACAGGTAAAATAGGCAGAGGTAAATGTCACAGTCACTGGCTGCCTTCTCGACTCATCTTTCAGATTCTCTTGGGATTGCTCGACCGCTGACACACTCGACGGGCGCCTCAACCTTGGTCCATCGAAGCACAACTGAACACGCTGCTCAAGGCTTGTTGGAGGATTTTCTGGCGTCCCTTCCCTTGTTCCGGAACAAACTCGTTCAAAAGTAATCTTGGGACGTGTAAGCAAGCATCCGACCCAAGCGCGGTTACACACAGGAGGGCCTTCAAGCTTTCATTTCCAGCATGTGCCCTCTCCTCGCCTCCGAACTGCTCGCCGATGTACGTGGGATCGCCGTCAGCACCAGCGCGTCGCTTCGCTCCAGTAAATCAAACTTTGTATTCTCGATCGTTGGCCAAAGTTGTCCCTCCACTTGTTCTCCGTGTCCATTGCAAAACGCAGGCAGGTGAGATCCGGCGTCGCGCCCAACCTAAACATCTCTCACCCGCGATGTCCATGTGTCCATGCGCGTCAATCGTCTGGAGATAAAGATACTTGCTTACCCCGGCAGTTGGCTCCTATAATTATTCAATCCGGCTTGGACCGCGACAAGCTGATGGGCGTGGGTAGCAAGCACTAAACGAGTATCGGACGGTCACTGCTGTCCTGTCGCTGTGCACACTGGTCCGGTGCTCGTTTTCCTATTGTGAGTGTCAGTGAAAATAATGTTGACGCAATTGAATCTGAGATGGTCCAATTTCCAACTCACCTCCCGTCTTTGTCCTAGCGCCTCGAACTGAATTTATAGCGTGACAATGATCAATGACTGACTCAGTTGCTGAGCGCTGAGCACCACGCTTATAATTCTCCAAAACCAATCACTTCTCCCGCTAAGGGGAAGGAATCAAGTGGGATGGTGGCGAGGATGGCGCCACATACCCAGCAATGCATTTCTAATGGTACCGCGATTGCCGCAGGGCTCAAAGTCGGCAGGAGACTTGCGTTTGGGATGTGCTTTTTTTTCATTATTGGGGCCTCCTGACTTCGCGGCAGAATTCGCTTCAAATTTCCAAACCATCTTGATGTGGTATTGCCTTTTGGTTGGATGCGAGTCATGGTTATTCGTGGTCTCTGACTCCTCCGGCTGGTTTTATTTAATCATCATTTAATTATCTCTAACCATCGCAGGAAATTCACCATCGCTGGACTCTCCAGCGAGTATAATGAATCTATACATTCGGGCCACTGATATGAACTGCCCGTCACTTTTGTTCAAACGAAATGAATGCAAGTCTGAATTGAGCTGTATGATCAGACACAGGCTCAGCCACATCGCGAGAAGCAGTCCGGAATTAAATACCCTCAGACTACACTTGAGAGAAACCGGGTGATCGCAGCTTCATTTTTCAGCAACCGAGTAAGCACGAGCGTCAAGTCATCTGTTGAACCGTCTAGCCGCGAGAGACTAGCTTCATTTCCCGTGCTTAACCGTAAAAAAATGCGCGATGATACGCGCGAAATAAAGAACCCTCCCTCGTTCAAGGATTTCGATCTCACAGTCCTTGCACACTTGGCGAAATTATGCCGGGTTTCGTCCAGCCGACGACGGAAACACTATTTTTCTTGGCATCTGTGGCATCTCAACATTGAGGTTCCGAGCGGCTAGCATGACTCCGGCGACTTCGAATTCTCTGTTGCCAAGTTGTTGAAAAATCTCCGACCAGGGGTACGGCCGCCGCTCCCACTTGGAAAAATGCCGCACCCAAAATCAAACGTTGACCAAGACCCCGGCTTCTCTAGATCTTTGAGATCTAAACTCTCGTTCCCGAGCGGCACCGGGTTCACTTCGTGAGTTCAAAAGTCCGCGATGGGAATAAGAGAAGAGAAATCAAACGTCAAACGCTTCTCGCAAACAAAACTCTCTTTCCTGCGGTGCTGGGCGGAATATCAGTTTTTCCATGTCACTTATCGCTGAAAAACTAGGGCGCGATGGAATAATAGCCTACACGAAATGTGCATGAGCGGGAGAAGATGCGACGTGTACGCGAGATCGAACGCACAGACAGCTGTACAGGCCCCGGGCGCCGAACGCCAGCGCCTCTCCTGCCCGAACCAATTCCTTACCAAACCCGAGTGAAGCAGGCTCGGAAGAACATACGGATTAAAAAGGGACGTTATTCTCCATGAATATTATATGCCTGACACATGTACTATCCGGGAATGCTACAACAGAACAGTGGAGTTGCATCGGGTTCTGATGCAAGGCGGCAGATTGGTGGAGGGGATGGATTAGATGAAAAAAATGGAGGGGAAGGGGAAAGTCGTTAAGGAATTTAGTATACGTCGTGAGGATGAGTGGGAAGTGAGAGCGGGAGAGAAAACAGGCGGGAGGGATTGCAGAGCGATGATCATGTAAAGGTAGCCGGAAACGTGGAGAAAGGGATAGGTAAAAGTGGGGAAAAAATAGGTATGCATGCATTGAGATTCTACGCAGAGGCGACAGCTCCCTGCGTCTCGGCTATCCGCATAACCTCCATCAGGAGCGTCTGCTGCTCGAGCGAAAGCGACGTCGTCGCCGCCTGGTAGACGAGGCCGTTTTGCATTTGGAACGCTGGAAAAAAGGGGCGAAGTATAAATAAATATCCCACACGGGGCACGAGGGAAGGGAAGAAACGCACTCGTCAACGCCTGCTTGAAAGTGGCGTACGGGTCCACGTTATCGAGGGCACTAAAGTATCCGAGCTCCTCGGCGATTTCGTCGTCCTCATCGTCCTCATCGTCTTCTCCCTCCTCAGCCTTTTCCGATTTTTGTCGGAGACGCGCGCCCTGTGAGTGTGTGAAGACGAATGAGCATAATAATCCGGCCGGAAACCTCCCGAAAAACGCACCTCATTGGCGAGCATCTCGAGGTATGCAGAGTCTTCGTCCCACACGTCCTCTGCGTGAGTGTATGCGTGAGTTTCGAGTGAGTCAGACGGACGCAAAGAAAGCACGCACCATCATCCTCATTCATGTTGAGGATCTTCTCCTCCACGAGGTCGTCGTCCCCGTCCTCATCCTCGTAGTCCTCAAGGGCCTTGCGCGCTACAAACCCACCACCATGAGCACCCGCACCAAACCTCAGCGCACACAAACTCACCTGCAATCGCCCCCGGCAGATCCTTAAAGAGCTTCAGCACGCCCCCCACGATGGCCGGCCACCCGTCCTTGAGCGTCTCGGGCACCGCCCCCGCAGGCATCTCCAACAGCGCACACAGCGCGACAATCGACAGCTTCTTGTCGTGCACGCGCGGCATCTTGGCGTGGTCCCCAATCGCCAGGAACCACGCGTCAAAGAACTTGCGCGCCATGCCCGCCTGCGTGGCCTCGATGATGTGCAGCGCGGCGGCGGGGTTGTAGAGCACCGAGTTGATGAGGACCTCGAGGTTCGCGAGGCGCAGGGACGCCGTCTCGGCCTTGTCGAGCTGGCTGAGGGCGGTGACGATGATCGGCTGGAGGAGCTGTAGTGCGGCCAGGCATTATCAGCGGACAGCGGGGACACGGGACGGAGAGGGGACGTACGTCGTCGACGCTGCCACGGAGGTTGAGGAGGATCGACTCGGCGAGCTTGCACCCATTGACGCGGTCGTTCTCGCCGAGCTGCTCGCTCGTGATGGACGTCTGGTAAATGTCGAGCAGCATGCGCTGGTACTCTGGGCGCGCCTTGATCACGTCGCTCCCGTACGAGACAAAGTTGTCCAGCGACGGGAGCATCTCTGCGCCATGCCCATCAGCCGCTGTGTTTGTGAAAGCCGGGCAGAAAAACGCACCCTCGAGGAAGTCCACCGCGTCCGACTTGAAGAGGTTGTACGTGAGCTCAAACACGGGCCACAGGTTCGGCGAGATGGCGCGGAGCTTGAAGGTGAGGCTGTCCACCAGCTCGTACATATTGTCGAAGAGGTCTAACGTTTCGTCATCAGCACATCGAGCTCCCTCCAGTACGAAAGGACGCACCGAGGATCTTGTGCTTGAACGTGAACGTGATGACGGGGATGATAACCTCCTGCACCTGCCGCAAAATCTCCGGCGCGTTCTCGATGGACGAGATGATCTACACCCATCCTCAGCCTCCTTCGCAAAACGGAGTGAGGATTAGACGCACCGTGCCAATCGTCTTGGCCACCCCCATGGCGGCATACGTCTTGTCCTCGTCCGCATTCACCATAATCGCCTCGATGCTCGTGTCTACGTCCGCATACGCCTCCTCCGCCTGCAGACTCTCCTTGATCAGGCGCAGGTACGAGTCGCACTGCGCACGCATCAGCATTTCTTTACATCGACGAAGCGGGGGAACGGGGACGTACGAGCCGCGCAGTGAGCTGCGCCGCGACGGGGAGGAGCTCCGTCTGGAACGCCTCGACCATGACCTCCATGCTGTGGTTGAGGATATCGAGGTCCGTCTCGTCGGACAGCTTCAGCAGGTCCTGGACGACCTTGCCCACTTGCGGCGACACGGCCGTCTTGACTGCAAAGTCAAAACAATCACATCAGCGTTCATCCATCCTCTTCGTCGAGTGGGACGGCGCACCAGAATCGTACAAAACCACCATCTCAGTGAGCGTCAACGCCGCCTGCACGCGCACGGGCAGCTCGGGGTCGTCCAGCGCCGCGGTGACGGCGCGGAAGTTGGCGCTCAGGTGCTGCGATACAATACCGTCAGCCAACTCCAAACAAACAGGAAAGAAACGCACCTCATCCGAAGTCCACTTCACCCCCTCCTTGGTCATGGTGCCGAGCACCTCGCAGGCCTAAAACGCACGCGTCAGTACTCGCTTTCCGATCTCTCCGCCTCCCCGCGTCCGACACGACAACTCGGCGATGTACCGCAGAGTCGTCACGCCAACCCGTCCACTCCCGGACGAATCACACTCTGGGAGACACAAAAGAAAAAACTCAAAAACAACGCACAATCGCCCGCATATACCCCTCCGGACTCGCAAACTCGGGCCCCACAAACTGCAGCACAAACTGCTCCATCCCGCTCGCGACGTCGGGGTGCCGCAGGATCCACGGGCCCAGCGCGGCGGTCATGTTGAGCACGCCGAAGCGCTGTGGCGCGGGGGCGTTGCTGGAATAAAGGGGGTTAGCGGTTGTGTTTCAATTACAATTCGTTTTTTAGACCAGGGGTCGAGTAAGGAGCGGGAGAAGGAGGAGAGGGAGGGGAGCGGGGTCCGTGGGTCGGGCAACAAAGGGGGGATGAAGGGCGGGAACACGAGGGGTGGGGGAGTTGAGAGGAGTAGGCGGGGCGAAGAACGCGAAAGAACCACTCACGACCTCAAAATCCCATTAATAAACTGCAAAATCGGCATGAACGTCGTCTTTGTGCGGTTGCTCGCGAGCGAGAACAGGAACGTCGTCGCCGCCGACACGGGCGTCGCGAAGGACTCGTATTCGTCTGTTCGTGTATGTGTAGTCAGTATGCTTGTTATTATCAGAAGAACAAAGCCGGGGCAAGTAGGGTAGGAATAAATCGCATGGCAGAAACACATCCACCGCAAAAAAGAAATCGCAGATGAAGATGAATTGTTAGGAAGGGACCCACCAACGGACACGCGCACATAATCCACCGGATCGCTCTCCCACAGCTGCTGCCGCGCCGCGTTGAACGACAGCTGCGGGAACACAAACGTCTCCACGAGCGTCTGCGCGTGCGGCTTCAGGAGCGTCCAGGTCGATTTGGGCTTGATGCTAAGTATTAATCAGTAAATCAGTACATCATATATCGCAGAAAGTAGAATAAAAGCGGGGAAGTGGTGAAGTGGGGGACGCGACGCACCACTCTGTAAAAAACGTAAACACCTGATACTGGCACTTTCTGCTCAGCCACGCCTGCCCCGCGACGTACAACTCCACCTGACGCACTGTATAAATATCAATTAGCCATGTAGTTGGATATGTTAGTGAGCGAGTGGGCGCACGGTAGATCGCGAGTATCTCGGGCGCAAACACCGCGACAAAGTGCGCCGCAAAGTTGCCGTAGTCCGCCTGCAGCGCCGAGGGCAGCTGCGAGGGGTTGCCGAAGCTGCGCGCGATGTCAGTACTGTTATCTTCGTAGTGAAAGGGGGAGGCAGAGTAAGCACCGATGGAACAACCTTCCCAAGACCCCATACGCCCACTTCTTCGCGCGCCACCACTCGCTGCGCTCCCGCTCCTCTTCGTCCGCCGGCATCGCGGTAGCGGGGATCTAAAACGCGTCAATAAAAGCACAAAAACACCGCTTATACTCGAAACACAGACGCAACACCCACCTGAATCCCAACGACCCCAAACAGCACGCGCCCCCACGGAACGAGGCTCTCCGCGCTCTGCTGGTGCGGGGAGAGGTGCACGACGATCGACGTCTTGTAGGTCTTGAGGATGAGGTGGAGGAGCGTGGGGATGAGGGGGGTGGCTGGGGTGGGTGGTTAGCGAGGGTTTAGTGTGAAGGTGAAGTAAGGAGGAAGGAGAAAGGGAAAGGGGAGGTGGAAGAGGTGAAGAAGAAAGGGGAGGAGCGTCGACGCGTCAGGCAAGTCGAAGCTCGCGCGCGCAAGCCCAAAGACGTGTCGGTGGCGTTGACAACGCCAACGCCGTGCACTTCGCACAAAAACGTCGACGCGCCACCACTCGGTCGGCGGACATGCGCGCAACTCGACTACACTCCCCATTCTCCCCCTCCCTCCCTCCACAAAAAAAAACACAATGCAAGAAACGCAAACAACTCACCCTCCTCACTCCCCCCCTCAAACGGCCTTTCCATCACCTGCTGCGCGATCCCAACGAGCGTGGGGAAGAGCGCGGCGACGAGCGAGGGGAGGATGTCGGCTTTTTGGCGGAATCTGAAAAAGCGAATTTAATTAGTAAATCATGAAAGGAATAGGAAGGGAAAAGCAAGGATGAGGATGAGGAGAATGAGGATGAAAGTAAAAGGAAGAGGGAGAGGATGTAAAAAAAGAATACGCGCGGCGCCGCTGTGTCTGTGTCCGCATCCGCGCAGACCAAGGGAATAAGAAGAAAAGAAAGAAAGAAAAAACGACAGGCACGCGCACACGAGGCAAGCGAGAGGTACAGCAAGGACGAGGAACGAGCAGAAGGCCCACTCCTCGTGCGGCGAGACAACGGGCACCATCAAAGAAAGTGGTAACGCCGGCAGGGTCAGAGTGCGCGCCAATAAGGCACGGGCAACGCGTGAAGGGCGGAAGGTGCGGACATGCAGGCCGACTCAAGGTACAAGGGACGGGCGATACAGCACGCGCCACTGCTGCGCAGGACAGGTCGCGTCGATGAAAGAAGAAAGCTGCCAGCGCAGGCATCGTGCGCGCGGCCCCGAAGCACCACGCCCCGACAAAGGCGCGCGCCTCGTGTACGCGCCCATCGATCCCGATGCAAAGATAACAAAAACAACAAAAAGAAAAGACTTGCCTAAACGCCCTCACGCTCTCCAAAGCAGCCACACATCCCGCATGCACATGTCTAATCTGCCCACTCCCCAGCAGCGCCTTGATATCGTCCACCAGCCCGGGCCACCTCTCCGGAAAATCATGGGCCACAACGGCCTTGAGGGCACTTGCGAGCTGTACGGTAATAGCACGGGACGGAGAGGCGGCGAGGAGGGGGAGGAGGGACGCGCGGAGGGCGGCGCGGTCAGAGTTGGCGATCAAAGCCTGGTCGGGGCGGCGGGAGGAGGCGTCGAGGGTGTAGTTTGTTTGGACGCGGTTCTTCAGCCAGACGGAGCAGGATTGGCGGGTGGCGCTGCGAGGGGTGTTATTCACAAGGAGGAGAGGGAGACGCGTCGCGTACATATCGATGCTGTTTGCGCCGATGATCTGCAGCAATGCCGCGAGCATGCCTGTTTCATTCCCCACCTACATTAACTCCCATTAATATAACAACCTACAAGGCAGAAATGAACAGCACCCACCTTGCGGATCTGTAGCTCTGCCGCCCGTCGGGCATTGGGGTCGCTGCTCAGCGTCGAGGCAAATAGATTTGATAGTGTCTGGAGGTCCATCTCTCCTTTCTCTTAGTATCCTTCTTCTTTCAAGGGTAATTGAGGACGCACCTTGGATGGGATGAGAAGAGGACGAGAGGCGTTGTTTTCAAAGTTTTTTGCCGGCACGTGCCGATCAATCCTCCTTCGACAATGCGTCAGACTCTTTGTTTTTCGGTGACGACGACTACGACGGGACAAAAGAGGGGTGTTGCTATGCAGAAACAAAGGGAGGATAGACGAAATTAAATAAACGCCGTCCTTGTCCACCCAACAAACTGTCAAATATCGATGATGGTGCGCGTGCTTCAACGCGGTCTCTATCACGTTCGGTTTGTACATTTTTTTTTTTTTTTTTTTGGAGCGTTTGGTATGATGATTGAAACTCCATCTGCAGAAGCATTCCGAGTCATCCGTTTGTGTTGCTGGTTTTGAGCCAGTCATGCCGGTGAAGTTTGTCCAGGAGGAAATGCTGTTACGCACAATATTATACCAGTGTGGGACTCTGGCCTTGCAGAAAAATTATCCTATACCATTCATTGGCCACATACCCTCTAAAACCCCCTCTGTGAGTGTCCAATCATCCAGCAGTGAGTCCTCATTCATTAGCAGCCCACTCCAAGTGTTAAGTACCAGTTGCTTTCTGAAAGCAAGTGGGCCAAATTTAATTTTGTCGGTCAGAATACGCTCATGTCTCAAGGCTGAATTTACCGCTTTCAACCACAAATTGTGGATGCTTGCCCCGGTGAGAGTTATGCCTGGATTCTTTACCACACGGTTGACACGCAAATTCCAAATAAGGTGCCACCCTCGAGGTACGAGCTAAGTACTGATAGAGCGTCTGTCGAGAGAGACTATGCCACCCTACTGAGACCAACATTGCAAACAATCTCCCTTGTTCTGGCCTCGTACACCCGTTTGGTGCTTTAAATCTCAACAGATTACAACCTAGGATCAAGCCCCAGGTGAGCTTTGGCCAAATGGAATATTTTTTCAACCACAGCTATCTCGTGGCAGATGCCATTCATCTTCAAGGTTTCGCTGTGAGACCAAAAATCCCCAACTCTAAACGTGTTATGGATACACTTCCACAGAAATTCTCGCGAAGTTCTTGGTATTGCAGAGGATCGAATTGATCTCCAGATTGTCCCGTCCAATGGTGTGTAGTGTGAGATTTGCTCGACGGAGCATCTGATGCGGTCCAGGTTGATGAACATTGATTTTCCGTACGGTGTTGGACATAATGCTCGTATAATCTTCGTGAATACTCGTTGGGACCCCCTTGCTAACAGCATTCCGGGAGACTCAAACATGAGGTCAGTGTCGGTGTCAATTTCCATACACTGGTTGAGGGATTCAAGCTTTTCAGCACAATTTATGGTGAAAAATGTCGTTTGTTTTTCACACATTTTTCACTGAAAAAGTAGGTGTAAAATTCAAACATTTTTCACCACATTTTGCTTTTCTTTTGAATTTTTCACCTTGAGCTCAAAAAATAGTGAAAATGATTTGAGTTTTTCACTTACTTTTTCAGTGAAAAATGGCTGGAAAACAAACAACATTTTTCACCATAAATTGTGCTGAAAAACTTGAATCTCCCAACCAGTGACAGTTTGGCTTGGTTCTTCTGTAAAGTCTGGTTTGTACATCTATTATTTCCGCAACATTTTGGTTCCGCGCGCATATTTCAGAAGCCTCGCACCTCAGAACACTGCAATCCCAAGCTGCGATGCAAACAGAGGATTTTGATTTCACTTCGAAACCCGTGTGCCAGTGCCTGCCGGCGGCCACAAAGTCCTGCAAAAAAAGTGGTTTAATTCAGAAGGGATGCGAGTGAAATCAAGGCCCAATGCGCGCTCGCGGGACGTCAATGCGTATAGTAATCGACGTCGAGCGGCAGCACAAAGACTCACTGTATATAATTTTAATCTGAGGCTGGCTGCCTTTGGTTGGATTGAGGCCAAAACCAAAAAACCGCGGGTCCTGGATGAACACTGAATCGAGTCGAACGTTGGATACAATAATAGGCTTGCTCACCTACTGCCGAGTAAAACTTAAGCAACTGAAACTTGAACTTGAACTGGAACCTACGACGAACCAAAGAAAGAGCAATTAGTTATCCATGCAAAGTTCGAATTTGAACACATCAACAACGACGTACCGCAATCCGGAATACTTCTGAATCATACAATACTCGAGCTCGAGAGCAGCCGAGATGCCCGTCGAGGTACTGTGTACTGGGAAAGAAATAATGAACGAACGAACGATGTGGTGCCACAGATCACACACCTTAGACTGATAATCGTCGGGCACGGTCCCATTCGTTCGTTCGGGTCAGTTGAGGGATGAACAAACACCAACCTGAGTGAGTGAATGGACTTTACAGATCAGGCGGGCGGTTGAAATGAATAATGGTTCACCATTGCGATTGTGCGCGTCAAGATTGATTGAAGCCTGCAAGATAGGATAAAGGACGGATGAAATCAAGTAGGCCGCATGGGACGGGATGGTAAGTATACCTCGGTTGAAAGAGCAAAAGAACGACTCGGGGTGCAGTTCAACTTCAAGTTGAGTTAACACCGACATTAGCACAAAAGACCTGAAATAAAGGAGATTATACAACCCGTGGTAGTGGAATGCGGAGGAATAGACCGTGGTGTTCATACTAACCTCAATTGAGCCTCGCCACGCAGAACGCCAAAATGATGTCAACTCAAGGAAACGAACAAACCCAACAAACCACCCATTCATACCTGCACATCCAGGAACTCCCAAGAAGGACTCGGATACATCTAATGAAGAGGATATATCCTTAATTCGTATGAGATGAGCCTCAGATGAATGAAAACAAATATATTCACAAGATCAACCCCGTGGGAATCTCATCAAAAACATTCGGGTTGAAGCCGCTGGGGGCAGAACACGTCAGTGTGAATGGTGAGGGCGGTGGAAGGCTGGGGGTAGTGCCCTGATATGGATTTATGTGGTTCTTGAGCGAAGTTGTTGAAAAAAGGGGCATATATTCAGGATATTACGGTGGAGTCTCTGAAAGGGAGGAATGGGAGGTCAGTGCTTGAAGGAGTGGTTGAGGGCAATGGGTTAGCGTACGAGGGACGGTGAATCCATCTAATAGTTCCATACGAGTGCGTTTTGGATCCAAACCTGGGACAAAGTTGAGTTGGTTTTGAAGGAAGGACGTGGTTGAATGTAGTTTACATTGGAGCATGGGTTGGGATGGCGCCGGTCGGCTAGTTCAAAAAAAATGAAGGAACAGTGTGCTGTGAAAATGGACGTTGAGGAAGACACAAAAGAATGGAGACGAACGCAGACTGACCTGGATTACATTGAGCGGGATGGTTGAATGTCGGGACGGCGGTTAAACTCCTAGACTAGGTAGGACAGATATGATCCAAAAATGTCTCTGGGCCAAAGTAGAAGACCCATCACAGTCAGTATATGGTCTTTCAGGTTCAATCTGTGGAAGGAAACAAGGGAGAACCACAATTTAGTATCCGCTCAAGAAAACCAACGAAAGCCAGAGATCACTCACGCGTGAGGTTTAGATAAGTTCCGAAGATGATTCGGTCGCATGTTTAGAAGATATATGGGCTGCAATATGCGCCAATTGGGTCTCAAGTGAACCGGGAATAATAAACTTACACGGTAAATGGTAAGATCAACTGCGTGGGAACTTTATCAAAAACATTCGGATTCGAGCCGCTGCGGACACAACGCGTCAGTGTGAGTGCCGAGGGCGGTAGAAGGCCAGGGGTAGTGTACCTACATTGCTTTGTGTGGTTCTTGAGTAAAGCTATCTGAATAAAGGCGCATATATTCAGCATTTTGCGGTGGGGTCCCTGAAATGGAATGTCAGTGCTTCAAAGAGAGGTTCAAGGAGGGGACATACCAGGGACATGCTATTCACCCAATAGTCCTATAGGAATAAATTTTGCATTCAAAGCTGGGACAAAGTTGAGTTGGTTTTGAAGGAAGGACGAGGTTGAATGTAATTTATATTGGAACATGGGTTGGGATGGCGCCGGTGGGCGAGTTCAATAGAACGAAGGAACATTATTATCTGCAAATGGACGTTCAAAAAAGCCAAGAGCAACAGAGATGAACGCAGACTTACCCGGGGGGAATTGGGCGAGGTGTTGGAGGAGTGGTTAATTATCGTGGATTTAACGGCCGTTTTGTCGACCAGGGTTGAGGAGAAAATATAGATTTAAATACAGGGAGACCGTAATATGAAGACTTGAGAAAGTTGGAGCTTGAACCAGTAGCAAGAGGACCACGGGGAGTTCTGAGGAGTTGCCAGTGGTTCGGGTGACAGAAAGGTTTGCGACGTGGTGTCGTCGTTCACCGCACAGATATTAACTGACAAAGCGCGTTTGATTGGGACACATGAGGGTCCTGGAAGCGCCGGTGGCCAGGAGTTGGGCTTTGGTGGTGGGTGGACGCATAAGGAAAGCAGCTGTTCGCATCGAACCATCACGTGAAAAAGCCGTGCCGAACGAGCGGCACTCCGGCTTGACGGCCCGCGTTTTTCAACCTGGGTTCATCTTTTCGTTTCTTTCCCCGTTCTTTCGCGTGGTTATTTACCCGTATTAAATTCTAAGAGAGCTGCAAATATTCCTGGTCCTACTGTGACTGGCAGCCGAAAAACTCGAACCTCAGTGGCAATTTCCACCAAGAGTTCATTTTAAAGTTCGAACGTAATCTTTCTTCCCGAATCGCCTAGCCTACCCATTTCAACCTTATTGTTTACAATTATGACCTAATGGCACAATGGCTAGTGTACTTGCTTTAGCTAGTTGGATTCGCATGAAGGTTAGGCAAGAGCTCCCTGTTTGATTAGGGGTTGGGTCGTAGCTGGTGATGTAAAATACTTTTTCTCTCTCTCGTGCTGACTTTCTCTTAAATTCCCCTTCCTCCTGAGCGAACTGAGGTATTCGCTTGAATTCCCCGCTTCAAGGTCAAGTAGCACTAAGTTTCAGTTAAAAATAGGTTGCGATTAGCTCAGCTGAAAAATATTCCCACGGTTGATTTACTCTGCATTCGACCGGACTCTAAAGCTGAACATCATCTAGATAACAGAATGCGCAGATAAGATTTGGCTCTGTGATTCAACATAACTGAATGGTACAATACAAATTCAAGATAGCTCACCGTCGAGGTAGAGTCCATACATAGAATTGTTGTCAAGCAATCAGGGTGTCCTCGCTTGCCTTGATATAAAGCACAGGGAGAAGTGGTGACCTTGTTCGATGGGCCGAAAAGTCAGCTCTGGGCTGTGGGCGCGTATCTCGAGCCTCCTTGGCAAGAGGGGTTTTGCCGGTGTCTTGGATATTTTGTCCCAATCCCACACGGACAATGATCAAGGTCGGTATAATGTTCTGCAGAAAGCAAAAACATTGAGTTGGCTGCAATGAGTGAATGGAGGATAGAGTAATACTGACAACAATGTGTATTGCAATGGATTCTAGAATGTCGAAAGCGAATGCGCTCGATTCGCTGGCAAAAATTGCAAGAAGTACCAACACAACGAAGTACATCGCTCCGGATTCGAGGCTATTGACGATCAATAATGTAGTAAAACCGGCTAGAGTGAGGGGACGTACACCATCGCAATGACTGTATCATATCTTTTCCGCAGCTCGTTTCCGGCGACCACTCGAGCATCTTGTCGGATGTACCATACCCGACCGCCTGGGGACCAACATTAATTAGCCGGCTGGGCGGTGAAAGACTTGAATTAATTATACCGATTAGAACCACCAAAACCAGGTTGGTGAATGCAGCAAATACATATTGAAGATGAAATAGCGGGGCGGGCACAATGATGAGGCCACTGAAACCGAAGCTAGCGACACACCCTATAACTGGAGCAGAAAAAAAAACTCAATCGTAATTGTGTCAAATACGAGGGAGCTTACGGAATGTGCATGCAATGAGGATGCCAGGGAAAACAACCGGCCGCCAATTCGAACCCCATATCACAAAGCAGCGATACAGCTAAACTTGTTGAATAGTAGTTCCTCTGGTGAAGAAGAAACTCAACGAGCAGACTATCCGTCACCAAGCTGAAGTTTAGACATTCAGCGTTAGAGTGAAGAAAGAACAATGTTAGAATGAGTCAACGTACTTATTGCCGGCGAAAATAATCGTTTGTGCGGTGTCCAAAGACCTGGCAAGAAGCACCAGTTCGGACTGGGATGTCGCATCTTGTTTTACAAAAACTTCCACAAAACGAGGACCTATCCAGAGCTGAACAAGACATAAAACTAGTTGCATAGTCCCAAGAACGGCCATGGCCCAGGTGTAACCAAGGAGCAGCTTCTTTCCAGCGCTTTTTCGACGTGCGAGAGTGTAAACGGCGAGAATGAAGAGCACAATATATACCCCTTTGGCCCAGATTACTAACATGGAACCCCGGCACTGTGAACTGCTCACCATAGAGCACGAGTTGAACCTGAGCAGTTTCTCAGCGGCTGTGATTATGACACGACTCACGAAAAACGTACACCCGTTTCGGTGACAACAACCACTGAGAGGGCCAACCAGTAATCGAATGAGCTTGAGTCGACAGTGTACTTCATCGTCTCGTTGAAGAGACGACACAAAGGTAGTGCAGAACAAAGAAGAAATAGGTGTCGGCCCCGGGCCTCAAGATGCTCTTTTCAACTCGGAGGTTCTTGTACGCTCCTTTGAGAGCAGGCAATGCATCAAGATTATCAGAACACGATAGGATCCGGCCTAACGATGATCACCATCCACTGTCGGGAAGATATCAGAAAGGGAGGGTCTCTGCGAATAATTCAATCTTGAGACGACAATTAAACCGACAGAGAAATCGGGCGAGTGAATGCGCTGAGTAGGGTCTGCGGTAATTTGAAGTTATTATATTCCCAAATTCCGGCTTCCTTGCCCAAAGACACCGGTGTTGGACGGCGATGGGAGGACGTCAATCGATCTTGACTTAAGTAAGTTCTATACATGCCATACCTGGGACTAGCTACGCCGCAGTACACGATGGGGGTGTGTAAGTACGAAAACTATGGGGATTTCTATGGAACCATACAGATTTATCTGCATGTCAACAGGATCACCTTCGCAATTCGCTTCGAGGTAACGACGCAGAGGCGGAAGAGATGCGGATCCAATTGTAGCGTAGCTTAGCTTCCGTAAGTCACAGGGAAATCATAATATAGACCGGTTAAGAAATTTAAGCTCAGTGCCGAGTCGATGCGACCGAGGATAAAGTTAGCGTCGCAGGAAACAGTAGGGTCCACATAAGAGAGCATTACCAGTTCAAACATGTCGGCTTTGGGACGCAATGTCAGGTTAATCATACCGGCGCCATTATCACTGGCAGGGGCTACGGAGCAACAAAACAGTTTCGCAATTTGATTCAATTATAGTACTGGAATTCAGAGCGGGACTCGAAGGCTTAAGAGATGCCTAGGCTTTGAGCAGATTGAGAGGTATGGTTGCGGACGTCACTTCGTGACAAGTTTGTGTCCAAATCTGGTAACCCTTATTACGTGCTTGGGAAACCTTTAGTCATCCATTTGAGAGTGTAAATAGCACAGTAGGAAGGCCCTTTAGAGATTCTACGGAGCAGAACTTGCAAAATCCTGTTTTTTCTTTTTGGCAGAGAGGTTTCGCCATTTGGTGGCTGTGCTGTGGCTATGTTCGGCCATCAAACCGCGCCTGCCGGGCCTCGTGTGGTCCTCATTGCCTCCTCGCTCTTGCCCACCATGCCCAAAGGCCCTCCAAAGCGATCTAAGGTGCCCAGAGGCCCTGGTGGAACGTTCCTATCAACCCAGTCTCATCCCAATACCTCTGGATCCTCAGATGAGAGCGGGCTGAGTGGGAGAAACGAAAGGCAAAGGTTCATACTTATAAAAAGGCAGCCAGTTAGGTACATCAACGTTAAAAAATTTTGTCCAGGTGGCAAGTTAGGTACACTAACTTTGAAATTTTTTGTCCAAAATTTCGCCATTTTCAACCCTAGGTTAGGGTTACCTCCAATCTTTCTGAAACGAAAATTTTGAAGGCAAATCCACCCTATGTTCCTGCTAAATCTTCAAGATCTAAGTGTTTGGCTCAAAATTGTGATTTGACATGAAGCTATGTCCGCAACCATACAGTCTGAGAGTGATGTTGTAGGTTTAGCTCCCGGTATCATGCACATCATATCAGGTCTGTGGGAGAAGAGGGCAAGAGCTCGGCCATTGTTTCAAGATCTGGAACAAAGCGGGATTGGTTCCAAGGAACGGACGTGGTTGAACGCAGGTTACATTGGAGCATGGGTTGGGATGGCGCCGGTGAGCGAGTTCAATTTGAATGATTCAAGGGGAAATTGGGCGAGGTGTTGGAGGGGTGGTTGATTATCGTGGGTTTGACGGCGGTTTGGTCGGCCAGGGTTGGTGAGTGGATGTGCCGAAGAGAAGATATACATTTCAGTACTGAGATATCGTAATATGAAGACTGGAGAAGGTTAAAGCTCGAACCAGCGGTCAGAGGACGATGGGGACGAGTCGGGAGGTTCGGGTGACAGAAAGGTTTTTGCAACGTGGTGCCGTCGTTTACCGCACAGATATTAACTGACGCAGAGTGGGTTTGATTGGGACTCGTGAGGGTCCTGGAAGCGCCGGTGCCCAGGAGTTGGGGTTGGTGGTGGGTGGACGCAAAAGGAAAGCAGTTGGCATCACCGTTCGCATCGACTCGGAGATCTCACGTAAAATCCGTGCCGAACGAGCGACACTCCGGCTTGACGGCCCGCGTTTTCAACCCGGGTTCAACTTTTCGTTTCTTCCCCGTTCTTTCGCGAGGTTATTTACTTCTCTACCTGTATTAATTTTTAAGAAGCATTCCTGGCCCTACTGTAATTGGCAGCCGAAAAACTCGAACCTCAGTTGTTGTTCAATTTCCGGCAAGAATTCAAATTCGAACGTAATCTTCCTTCCCGGATCGCCTAGCCTCCTCATCTTAACCTTACCCCACACAGTTAAGACCCAATGGCACAATGGCTAGTGCACTTGCTTTAGCTAGTTGGATTCGCATGAAGGTTAGGCAAGAGCTCCCTATTCAATTCGGGGTTGGGCCATAGCTGGTGGTGCAAAATATTTTTCTTCTCTCTCTCTCGTGCTGCCCTTCTCTTAAGTTCTCCTTCCTTCTGAGCGGACTGAATGAGGTATTCGCTTGAGCTCCCTGCTTCAAGGTCAAGTAGCACTAAGTTTCAGTAAAAATGGGTTGCGATTATCCCAGCTGAAGAATATTCCCACGGTTGATTTACTCTGCGGATGCCCCCATTCGGCCCGGACTCTCAGGATCCAAAGCTGAAGATCGTCCAAATAACAAAAGGCGCAAATAATAGTTGGCTTTGTGATTCAACATGACTGAATGGTACAATATGAACTCAAGATAGCTCGCCGTCGAGACAGAATCCATACATAGAATTGTGGTCAAGGAGTCAGGCTGTCCTCGCTTGCCTTTAAATCAAGCACATGGAGATCTTGGTTGATCCGCCGAAAAGTCAGCTCGGGGCTGTGGGTTCGTATTTCTAGCCTCATTGGTAGGACTGATTTTACTGGTATCTTGGATATTCTGTTCCAATCCCACGCGGACGATGATCAAGGTCGGTGCATTGTTCTGCAAAAAGCGAATACATTAAATTGGCTGCAAAGCAAAAATGGAGGATGTAGTGATACTGACAACAATGTGCATTGCAATGGATTCCAGAATGTCGAAAGTGACTCCGCTCGGATCGCTGGCAAAAATTGCAAGAAGCACCACCACAACGAAGTACATCGCTCCGGATTCGAGGCTATTGACGATCAATAATCTAGTCGAGCCGGCTAGAGTGAAGGGACCTACACCATCACAATGACCGTATCATATCTTTTACGCAGCTCATTTCCGGCGACCACTCGAGCGTCTTGTCGGGTGTACCATACCCGACCGCCTGGGGACCGACATTGATTAGCCGGCTGGGCGGCGGAACACTCGAATTAATTATACCGATTAGAACCACCAAAACCAGGTTGGTTAGGGCAGCAAATACATATGGCAGACGAAACAGAGTGGTGGGCACAACGATTACGCCACTGGAATCGACGCTAGCGATGCACCCTATAACTGGAGCAAAAAGGAAATCACAATCATAATTGCTTCAAATACGAGGGAGCTTACTGAATGTGCATGCTATGAGGACTCCAGGGAAGACAACCGGCCGCCAATTCGAACCCCATATCACAAAGCAGCGATACAACTAAACTCGTTGAATAGTAGTTCCTCTGGTGAAGAAGAAACTCAACGAGCAGACTATCCGTCACCAAGCTGAAGTTTAGACATTCAGCGTTAGAGTGAAGAAAAAACAATGTTAGAATGACTCAACGTACTTATTGCCGGCGAAAATAATTGTTTGTGCGGTGTTCAACCACCTGGAAAGAAACACTAGTTCGGGCTGGGATGTAAAATCCCCGGTGACGTCTTGCTTTACAAGGCCTTCTACAAAACGAGCACATATCCAGAGCGCAACAAGACCTAAGACCAGTTGCACAGTCTCAAAAACGGCCATGGCCCAGGTGTAACCAAGGAGCAGCTTCTTTCCAGCGCTTTTTCGACGTGCGAGAGTGTAAACGGCGAGAATGAAGAGCACAATATACACCCCTTCGAACTAAATGATTACCAACATGGAAACCCCGGCAGTGAGCTGCTCACCATAGAGCACAAGTTGAACCTTAGTAGTCCCTCAGCTGTGATTCTAATTCATGAGATGAGAAATCCACGTACACAGGCAATGATAATGTCCTCTGAGAGGACGAACCAGTTGTGATCGAATAAGCCCGAGTCGACAGTGTACTTCATCTTTCCGTTGAAGAGGCGACACAATGGTGGTACAGAACAAAGAAGAAGATAGGTGTCGGCACTCAAGAGTTCTTTTCAACTCGGAGGTTCTTGTACGCTCATTTGAGAGCAGGAACCGATGCATCAAGATGGTCAGAACATGATGGGATCCCGCACAAAGATCACCATCGACTGTCGGGAAGATATCAGAAAGGCCCTCCACAAATAAGCCTTGTCCAAGCTGGGAAGCCCCGGGGATGGCGATTGAACCGACAGAGAAACCGGGCGAGCGAATGTGCTGAGTAGAGTCTGCGGTAATTTGAAGTTCCAGATCTATTCCGGCTTCCTTGCTCAAAGACACCTATGTTGGACGGCGATGGAGGGGCGAGGACGTCAATCGATCATACGGATTTATCTACATGTCAACAGGATCACCTTCGCCCAGGTAACGGCGCAGAGGCGGAAGAGATGCGGATCCAATTGTAGCGTAGCTTAGTTCCCGTAAGTCGCAGGGAAATCGTAATATGGACCTGTCAAAATAGTTAAGCTCAGTGGTGAGTTGAAGCCACCGAGGATAAAAGTTAGCCGAGGAAACAGCAGGGTCCACAGTAGATAGCATTACCAGTTCAAACATGCCGGCTTTGAGAGGCAAAATGTCAGGTTAACCATGCCGAGGCCATACTGGCGGGGGCTACGGAGTGACAAAACAGTGTCGCGAGTTGATTCAATTATAATACTGAACTCAGAGCGGGAGAAGGAGATGCCTAGGCTTTGAGCAGATTGAGAGGCACAGCTGGAGAGTGATGTTGTGGGTTTAGCTCCCAGTATCACGCATACAGCATAGCAGGTCTGTGGGAGAAGAGGGCAGGAGGTCGGCCATTGTTTCAATATCTGGAATAAAATGGGATTGGTTCCAAGGAACGAACGAGATTGAACGTACAGTAATTTACATTTGGAGGATGGGTTGGGATGGCGCCGGTGGGCGAGTTCAATTTGAATGAAGGGACATTATTATCTCTTCAAATAGACGTTCAGAACACAGAGCAACAAAGACGAACGTAGACCGACCCGGGTAAGTTCAAAAGGCAAATTGGGCGAGGTGTTGGAGCCTGGAGGGGTGGGTGATTATCGTGAATTTAACGGCGGTTTGGTCGGCCAGGGTTGGTGAGTAGATGTGACGAAGAGAAAATATAGATTTTAGTACTGAGGGATCGTATAAAGACTGGAGAAGATTTAGGCTTGAACCAGCGGCAAGAGGACGATGGGGACGAGTCGGGAGGTTCGGGTGACAGAAAGGTTTTTGCGACGTGGTGCCGTCGTTTACCGCACAGATATTAACTGACACAGAGTGGGTTTGATTGGGACTCGTGAGGGTCCTGGAAGCGCCGGTGCCCAGGAGTTGGGTTGGTGGTGGGTGGACGCAAAAGGAAAGCCGTTGGCATCGACTCGGAGATCTCACGTAAAATCCGTGCCGAACGAGCGGCACTCCGGCTTGACGGCCCGCGTTTTCAACCCGGGTTCAACTTTTCGTTTCTTCCCCGTTCTTTTGCGAGGTTATTTACTTCTCTATCTGCATTAACTTTTAAGAAGCATTCCTGGTCCTACTGTGATTGGTAGCCGAAAAACTCGAACCTCAGTTGTCGTTCAATTTCCGGCAAGAATTCAAGTTCGAACGTAATCTTCTTTCCCGAATCGCCTAGCCTACTCATTTTAACTTTATCCCGCACAGTTATGACCCAATGGTACAATGGCTAGTGTACTTGGTTAGCTAGTTGGATTCGCATGAAGGTTAGACAAGAGCTCCCTGTTCGATTCGGGGTTGGGTCGTAGCTGGTGATGTAAAATGCTTTTTTTTCTCTCTCTCTCGTGCTGACCTCCTTCCTTCTGAGCGAACTGAATGAAAAATTCCCTGCTTCAAGGTCAAGTAGCACTAAGTTTCAGTAAAAATAGGTTGTGATTAGCCCAGCTCAAGAATATTCCCACGGTTGATTTGGACGCCGCCCATTCGACTCGGGCTCTCAGAATCCAAAGCTGAACATCAGCCGCAAATAATATTTGGCTCTATGATCAACATGAATGAATGGTACGATACGAACTCAAGATGGCTCGCCGCCGAGGCAGAGTCCATACGTAGAATTGTTGTCAAGCAGTCAAGCTGTCCTCGCTTGCCTTTACATCAAGCACATGGGGAATTGGCGATCTTGATTGATCCGCCGAAAGGTCAGCTAGGGGCGCTGGGCTCGTGTTTCGAGCCTCATTGACAGGACTGGTTTTGCCGGTGTCTTGGATATTCTGTCCCAGTCACACGCGGACGATGATCAAGGTCGGCACAATGTTCTGCAGATATGAAGTTGGCTGCAACGAGCAAACAAAGGGGAAAGTAATGCTGACGACACCGTGTATTGCAATGGCTTGTAGGATGAAACAAGGGGGCCCAAAGATAAGAAAAAAGGATATCACCTACATATTTTTTTTTCCTAGCACTTTGGCCTACCCCTCCCCCCCCTACGTAACGATGATGCCATCAAATTCCCTTTTAGAGAAATATATCCGAGCCGGCAGAGTATCAAGCTGCAATATTTTGGCGGTAGAAAGTGGCGGTAGCAGTGATTCGATGACAACAGCAGTCCATGTGAGAAGAAGCTACTGAACCATGGATGTTCTCTTGACACTCACACTGTTTGTTGGGTTGAAACTTGGTCCAAAACGGACCACGGTGACCCAACAGGACCCAACCTTGGTAACGGGATCAGCGAGAGGCCTACAATGGGGTAATTATAGTGGGAAATCATGTTTGAGGTCGTGCCTGGTATTCTCAACTGCCCAACGGGCCTTCCTGGGGTAAAATAAAATTGTATACAATTTTTTTTCCCGGCGGACCCTGGACCCCTCCCCCCCTCTACCCCATATGGTAATTTCTTCTCCTTGGGCCCCCTTGGGATGAAAAAAGTAATTCCGCTCTGAAAAATTGCAAGAAGCAGCGATACAACGAAGTACACTGCTCCGGATTCGAGGCTAATTATGGTCAATCACGGAATGGAGCTGGATAGAGTGAGGCGACGTACACCATCACAATGACTGTATCATATCATTTCCGCAGCCCGTTTCCGGCAACCAGTCGAGCGTCTTGTCGGATGTACGACACCCTGAGGGCCAACATTAATAAGCCGACTGGGCAGCGGAAGACTTGAAGTGATTATATACCGATGAGAACCACCAAAACCAGGTTGATGAGCGCAGCAAATACATATGGGAGACGAGGCATAGTGGCCGGCTCGACCCCGACGAGGTTATTGACACACTCTATGACTGAAGCAAAGGGAACGCTCAATTGTGATTCCTTCTAATACGAGGGAGCTCACCGAATGTGCATGTCATCAGGATTCCAGGAAAGACAACCCGCCGCCAATCGGAACCCCATATCACAAAACAGCGATATAACTAAACCAGTGAATAGTAGTTCCCTTGGCTAAAAAAGAAAACTCAACGAGCAAACTATCCGTCACCAAGCTGAAATTTAGACATTCAGTGTTGCGTTGAAGTAGAATGAGTCAGCATACTTATTGGCGGCAAAAACCATTGTTTGTGCTGTGGTCAACCACCTGGAAAGAAACACTACACTGCCAGAGCCTCAGATGGGCGAGACGTGGTGCACAATTGTTCTTGGTAGACTGGATTTCTTTTTGAGTTCAGGATAGATTTGCTTGAGTTAAAATCCATTACACACATTTTGGAACTGACTGGAGGCAAATCCTAAGTGAGGTCCAAAATTAGTTGGCACTTGCGTTCAACGCAAAACTTGACTGAGCCCAACTGAGAGCAGCTTGACGACGGTAATCAATCATTGATCAGAACATCAACCAGGTTCGTCGCCACCAATGCCATCCCACTGCTTCTCTTTTCCCCCCATCTTCTCGGACTCTTCTGGTCCTCTTCTGTGGTCCACCCCTCGCTCCCTTCTGAGATACCTCAAGCCGCGGCTCCAAACTTCAAGCACACTCTCTACCTTCTTTCTGTCAAGACCCTCAAAATTCTCCATTCTCGCACTCCCGAGCACGGCCATCCGCTCAGAGGTCCAGCACTTTCAAGTTTCTTTCTGGCCTTGGAACCCAACACTTTCAATGTTCCCTTTCTGTCTCTCCAAGCTTCAAGGCCGCCAGCCATCGTCTCGCGCTATTCAAACTTCCTCTCAAGTCCAATCACGAAGTCATGATCACCGGGTGGGCCTCAAGCCAAGCCAAATGCGCCAGAAATTTATTCAAGTCTTTCCTTGCTCTGCTGGTCTCTCTTTCTCTTACGATTCCGCTTTTACGGCCGATACTGCCGGTGTCCGCATCCATACTTTAGGTCAGTTACTATATATATGGTTAGATTGGGTGTTTTATACTATATTGAATTCATGTTCCTTTCCTTTTATCTGAATTATCATTCCTTATATATTTAACTACTGGAAGGAACTAGGGGAAGGTGGTGCCGCGGCGGGAGGCAAATCGGCGCATCAGCACGTGCCATCAATTTCTTAAGTTTGAGCCATAATTTTTGCGGTTTAACCTAGGTCAACTTCCCTTAAGTCTTGCCGGGGCTCTCCCTTTCTAGAGTTTTAATAGGTTTCTCTCCATTTTAACCTCATCGGCTCGAACTGAGCAAATTTCTAGTCCGTTTGAGTGCCTGTGTAGTTCGGGCTGGGATGTAAAATCCCCGGCGACGTCTTGTTTTACGAGAACTCCCACAAAACGAGCACCTATCCAGAGCTCAACAAGACACAAGACCAGTTGCACAGTCCCAAAAACGGCCATGGCCCAGGTGTAACCAAGGAGCAGCTTTTTCCCTGCGCTTTTTCGGCGTGCGAGAGTGTAAATGGCAAGGAGGAAGAGCACAATATATACCCCTTCGGCCCAGGTGAGTACATGGAACCTCTCCAATGTGAACCAATCACCATATAGCACGAATTGAACCTTAGCAGTCCCTCAGCGGCTGTGATAATGACATGACTCATGAGAAATCCACGTACAAACGCATTGACAACGCCCGAGGAGAGGGCGAACCAGTCGTAGTCGAATGAGCTTGAGTTGACAATGTAATTCATTGTTATGGAGGTCATCCAATCAGGGTGGCGCAACGGAGTGGAACAATAGCGGGAACCAGGTGAAAGATACCGGGTGCGGTTTTAAAAGCGGATCAGATAGAACGACCCGACAGAAGCACCGCAAAGATGATTAACGAGGAGCAAGATCATTTATATCGCAGAAGGCTCTTGAAATAAACCATCCATCTCGGAGCTCGAGGGGTACGCACTGCCCTTTGAACTGACAGAGAAAGAGGGCGAACGGATCCACCGAGACGGTAGAATATCCCGGATTCAGGACGGTAGGATCTACCGTAAGTTATTATAATCCCAGATTCAGGCCCACACGCCCAAACATATCGATGTTGGAAGGCTGAACGGGCGAGTACTGTCAATCAGTCATATATCTGGCACACGATGTGGATCCAAGTGTAGCTCACGTAGGAAGGACATAGGGGACCTATCAGGAGATTCAAGCCGAGTGCTGAGTTGAAGTGAAAGCGAGTTCTCCCACGAGGCAGCAGAATCCGCAGTAGATCAGTTCCCAGCCCAGGTATAACGGTTTTGGAGGCAATGTCGGGTCAAGGGGCTGCAGGCGGCGAATCAGCTTCGCGATGTAATTCGGAGATACTACTGAAACTGAGGACATGAGAAAGAGAAGGCTCTTCGACGTGAGCAAGCTGGCTCAGTAGTGACGACCGGCAGAGTCGTCGGCACTTCAAAAGACTTGAAAGTTGAGAGGCGCAGCCTGAGCGCGATGTACGGTACAGTAATTGCGTGCATAGAAGCGGTTGACTGAGTAATGAGGTGTTCGGTCTATAGACTCTCTCGGTCCTCGAAGGATTGGTTGGTCGGGAAAGAAAGGCCATGACTCGGATCAAGGACATCATCAGTTCATCAGAGGCTGAGCCCCGGACCGGGTGGGCCGCGATTTCAACCAGCGGTCTCAAACCTTGAATGTGGATGACTGAAGTTCAGCGCTCGCTTGGGACCTTCTTTCTTTCCTTCATTCATCCTGAACCAAGTCAAGCTCTCGATGCTTCCCGTTGGTGACAAAAGTTGAATGTTGAGTTTGCAAATGTTGTGCGATTGCGGAAAAATTCCGACGGTCGCTGAGACAAGAGATGCACATCCCTGAAGCCATATTTATGCCTCTTTGTCAGGCCGGGTTTGAGTACCGTTCAGAATTCGGTTACGACTGACCCGGCTGAAGAATACTCCCACGGTTGATTTACTCTGCGGTCCCGCATTCGGACTCCGAGAATACATAAGTTGAGGAGCACTTGGGTAGCAAGAAATAAAAACGAGATTCGGCTCCGAAATACAACATGAACACTACACAATCAACAGAGCTCGCCCTTGGCGGTGGTCAAGGAGTCAGGATGTCGTCTTCGCTTGCCTTTATATCAAGCACACGAGGAACTGTCGATTTCAGTTCATGCACCGAAAAGTCAGCTCGAGGCTGTGGGTGGATATTCCTGGCCCCACTGGCAGGACCAGTTTCGTCGGTGCCGATGGTATGTCCTAATCCCACACGGACAACGATCAAGGTCGGTGCAATGTTCTGTAGGAAGCAAAGACATCAAGTTGGCTGTGACGAACAGATGGAATACTGACAACGCCATGTATTGCAATGGCTTGTAAGATGACAAAAGCGATTCCGCTCTGGAAAACTGCAAGAAGCAGCGACACAACGAAGTACACTGCTCCGGATTCGAGGCTAATTATGATCGGTCACGGAATGGAGCTGGATAGAGTGAGGAAACGTACACCATCGCAATAACCGTATCATATCGTTTCCGCAGCTCGTTTCCGGCCACCGCCCGAACATCTCGTCGGATCCACCATATCCGACCACCTAGGGACCGACATTGATTACTCGGGAAGGCACGGCTTGATTACATACCGATAAGAGCCACCAAACCCAGGTTTGTCAGCGCAGCAAATATATATGGGAGACGAGCCGTGGCCGGCCCGACCCCGACAAGGGTATTGACACACCCTATGACTGAAGCAAAGGAGCACTCAATCGTGATCGCTTCTAATACGAAGGAGCTTACCGAATGTGCATGTCATCAGGACTCCAGGTAAGACAACCGGCTGCCAATTGGCACCCCATATCACAAAACAGCGATATAACTAACCCCAATGAATAATAGTTCCCTTGGTGATAAAAAAACTCAACGAGCAGACTATCCGTCACTAAGCTGAGGTTAAAACATTCAGTGTTGTGTTGAAGTGAACAATGTCAGAATGAGTCAACATACTTATTGGCGGCAAAAACCATCGTTTGTGCTGTGGTCAACGACTTGGAAAGAAGGGCCAGTTTCATGAGTTCGGGTTGGGATGGAGAATCCCCGGTGACGTCTTGTTTCACAAGAACTTCCGCGAAACGAGCGACCTGAAGAAGACAGAAGACCAGTTGCACCGTCTCAAAAACGGCCATGGTCCAGGTGTAACCAAGGAGCAGCTTCTTCCCGATGCTTTTTCGACTTGCGAGAGTGTAAATGGCGAGGAGGAAGAGCACTATATACACCCCTTCGACCTGGGTGATTACCAACATGGAACCCGGAAACGCGAACTGCTCACCATAGAGCACGAGTTGAACCTAGGAAGTCCCTCAGCAGCTGTGACTATAGCATGGCTGACGAGGAATCCACGTACACACGTATTAATGATGCCCGACGAGAGGGCCAACGAGGTGTAATCGAATGAGCTTGAGTCGACAGTGTACTTCATCGTCTTATTTGAGAGAGGTGTTACAACGGTGGGGCAGAAGAACGAAGGAATGTGTGTTCTTTTCAGGTCCAGATCCTTGGGTGCCGTGGAAGCGGGAACCTGTCACTTGAAGATAGATTCACTTGAAGATAGATGATCATGGTTAGAAAGATATCAGTGTGCCGCTCCCCGAATAAACCCTTGATCGATATCGAGGCTGGGAAGTCTTGGGAAGGGTCCGGTAAGTTATAACCCCAGGCCGCCTTTCTCAACTCACCCAAACATACTGGTGTTGGAAGGTGATGGAAGAGGAGGAGGTATATTATACTGATGTGATCCCACAAGGGTAGTCGATCAAGCATACCGATCTATCTGGAGATATATCAACAGGATCACTGGCAGCTTCGCGATTTGATTCGAGGTAACCACGACCAGCAGATTTGAAGAAGAGGCGGAAGATGTGGATCCAAGTGTCGCTCAGCTTAGCTCCCGTACAACACAGGGAAATCGTGATAGTGTACCACTACGTGTGAGGGTGTAAGTTGATCCGGAAATTCAGGACGATGCCAGAGGATGGAAGCGCAACACAGCTACACGCTTCGCGTGCCGGAAGCCGATTTCACCGCTTCCACAAATCTCTCGGGGTCAGACCACAAGGTGCTATACTGGCCGGCTCGTTTTATTTCTATTTCCTTTCCTTCCCCTCTCTATGCTCTCCATGCCACATATGCTACTCATTCCAAGGCCATCCCATTCTTATCTACCCGAGACATCCGCACGCATCCCACGCAGCTAAAACCGCAGACTGGATACTCTGAGCGCGACGCTAAAATACAATATTGCTGACGAGACGTTACCTATATTTATTTACTATATGCCTAGTTACCCAGGCCGGCATCTTAGCTACGTAGAATAGCTTGCGCCGTTAACCGATTCTCTCTCTCTCTCTCTAGAGGATGGAAGCTAGCGTCCCACGAGGCAGTAGAGGCCACACTTCATAACGTTTCCGGCCCAAACAGTTTAGGAGGCGATATCAGACCAGCGGCGGCTACAGAGTGGCAAAACAGTTTGGTGGTTTGTTTCAAAGAAATCAGAGCAGGAGAAGAAGATAACTCTTGTCCGCAGCAAGTTGACTCAGTAACGAAGACCGTGACGAACAGATATTCGAGCGTCGAGTTCAAGACTCAAGAGGCAGTGTGATGTAAGCTTAGCTCCAGCATCGCGCGATTCGCACGGTTATGATCAAAGCACACCCAGTTTTTTGAGAGGTGGATTCATCCTTCTTTCGACAGGATCTCCGCTCGTTGACGATCATTCAAAGGAGCTTATGATGAGCTTCGAAAATTATTCCCACGGTTGATTTTATGCCGTCCGGATTGTTGACCGGCTGCTGTAATCACAAGTAAAAGACTATACTGTAGCCTTTTGTATGGGTGAAACCCATTTCCAGGCGTGACTGAAACCGCGACGGTGAAACCAGAAACGGTGCGGGTGTTATGCGTGACATGCTAAAAATATTGAAACACCGGACCAAACCGGCTGAATAAACTGTATACCACAAACAAATCCACTATGCCACCAAGAACGATGTCAACAGGCCCGCCGCAAGCGCTCATAGAGCGTGTTAATTACCTCAAACAGCTTTTGTCGAATCTACCGTCGACCCTCCCGTTGGAGCTAACAAATTCGTCCTACCGCTTCTATCTCGACCAGGATCGCGTAGCAGCTACCACACTGCTGCAGGAAGCAAATAGAGTTCTGGAAGCCTCCTTTGAGACCCAGAGAATCACCGTCAAATTTTTAGAGCGTGGTCAACGAGTTCAGGGACTCGCGCCGTTCTTGAAACAGGTCATCAAACAAATGAATTCAACGGAAAGGAAGGCCTTCGAGACAGCCTGGCTCGACAAGCTGATCCAAGGAGCAAAGGACAGTGGAGCAGTTATCCCCTCCCGCACTAAAAAGCGCCGAGAGCGCGAAAGTGGAGGGGATGATTTCGAATCGGACTCGGCCGCTGCCGTGCCTGCGCCAAAGAAAAGCAAGACGGCGAAATGTTTGACGATCGTTGACTCAGACAGCGAGCTTGACATGCCGGTGATCCCCTCCCCGCACCAATCATCCATTCCACGCCAAACCCTCGCGACGAATGTGGTCATTCCGTCGACCGGAAATGTCAATCTAATGCAGAATCGCCAAGGAACTCTTGCCCAAATGGGGTGGCAGACCTGGGCGCCAGGCGCAAAGGAGGCCCATCAGAAAGAGACGAGCCAGCATCACCGTGAGGGTAGAGAAGAGTTTTTACATCAGCAGGAGGTTGAACAAGAAGAGAGGGTGGAGAGGAAGTGGGAGCTTGCGGCAGCAAGGCAGAGGAAGCACAGGGCGAAGCTGCAGGCCGAGAAGGAGCTCGAGACCGCGGATGAGCTGTCAGACGACAGCAATCTCCACGTCATGCTGGCGAGGGGAGCCGATGCCCATGCGGCCAAACGCACAATTGACGTGGCAGGGACTTCACGGGCTGGGACTCAAGGTTGGCGGGACCAGCGCAACGGTACACGGGGTGGTGCTGTCCAGAAGAAAGCGGCCACAGTCAACTGGTTTAGCCCTTTCCTATTCAATTCCATTGATACGGGTATGCGGCGCACGGGATGGAGCCCCACTGCGACCGTAAATTACCTTCAGCGGGAAAGCCCAGTCCTTTTCCGAACGTTGCGCAAGGGAACAATCTCAAGGTGGCGAGTGAAGGGGAAGAATGAATGGCTGCCTGCCACGATGGACAAGATCATTGCCGGCAGAGCCCTCACCGCTTCTGGTTGGACCGGAATCCTTGCGCCGTATCCGGACATCACGAACAATGTGAAGGAGACGTTGCAAGGCCTGCGAACCGCTGGTGCTGTCGTCAATGTATCCATTACTCGAGGGTTATTGATAGCAGAGATAACACAACAGCAGCCACAGCTTCTTTCGAAATTCAAGGTGTCTGAATATTATGTTCGGGCCTTTCTGTTGAGTGTGATGGATTGGACCCCTCGAAAGGCAACCCGTGCAGCGCGGCACATCCCGGAGAATGCTCCTGAACTCTTGAAGCGAACATTTTTCCGCCTACGCTATGCCATATTGACTGGCGGCATTCCAGCGGAGGTATTTATTATTTACTCTTTCACGTCTTTCTCTGACATGGAAATAAATTCAGCTCATTGTCAATGCTGACCAGGCTGGAAATTACTTACTTCCAGCCAGCGGACACACATTCCATGACCGCGGCGCCAAGCAAGTTGATCTCGTCGCAAAAGATGAGAAGTGTGCTTACACCATGATGCTGTCGTCAACTGCCGCTGGGGATTTTCTCCCAATTCAGGCTGTATGGGCGGGAAAGACCGGTGGCTCGTTGCCGACCAAAAATGCCGAGAAGATGCAGGAGGCTATTGATCGAGGCTTTATTTTCTCGTCGGCCAAAAGTGAGAAAAAGAACAGTCACTCCTCGACATTCTTCACCATGGAAGATTGGGTGCGGGATGTGCTCGTTCCGTGGCGTGCCAAGATTATTGCGCGAGACAACCTCGACGATGATCAGCTCATGGTCGGTTATATCGATCTTTATGCCGTCCACATCGGGCAAGAGTTTCGAACTCTCATCTTCGAGGATTACCCGTTCATTATTTTGATCTTTGTTCCCGGAGGGTGCACCGGGCTGTTCCAGCCTGCTGATGTGGGTCTCCAACGTGTCGCTAAACACATTCTCAAGCAAGACTCGCTTGACTACCTTGTGGAAATCTTCAAAGCCCAAACTGCAAAAGGTGTCGCTCCCCGAGACATTAAATTTCCATCGTTGCTTCCAGTTCTCCGTGATGCAACTGTTCGAGGCTTGGTGAAGATGTACAACTTTTTCCAAACTCCTGACGGCCGTAAAATTGTTCAACAGGTAAGCATCGAACTAATTTCTTGGCGTGTATTGACAAGTTGTAGGCTTGGCGGAAATGCGAGGTTCCGGGGACAGAATGGAACCTTTCGGCCGAGTGCCTGTACAGGAAACAGTCCGATGAAACGGGTGCTCGGGGAACAGACCAGAATGCTAAACTAATGCTAAAACTGACAAGCAAGATGCTTTGCTGCTTACAGCTCTTTGCATAAGTAATGGCACTACCCCTATTTTTAGAAGAAAGAGCATTTTGAACCCTACCAGGTTTTTAGCTCATTACTCCCTCGTTTCTGAACCGATTGCCATAATTCTGGGTGGGTCATAGAGAGGGTAGGTCGGGCCTTCCATTCATACCCATTTCCAGCTCTAACTCTCCCAAGCCGGCAACCCTCAAGTTCATACCTTTCGATTCAATCATAACTTGTTCATTGAATAACTTCGCAGTTTATGATTCAATTTTCTTAATTCCAGTCATGATGGAGTCCATGAATGGAGTCAATTGTCTCAGATAGTGTAGATTTTGTGAGATTTGCGCCGCACTTGGGTTAGATCTTGTTCGACAAAAAATGCCGAGAGGCGTGAGAACCTCAGTTGTCTTGGCACAAAACCATTATGTCTTGTTCACGAAATATTCGCTGGGCTTCTCCCTTCATTATGAACCCACTTTTATGCAAATTGAATGGGAAATGAATGAGTATTGGGGTTTCCAATATGGGATTGGCACCACCAAGGCTGGTTTTTGGCATAGCTGAAAACTTTGAATTAAAGGGCAAGACCCATAGCAATTGAAAGCCCTCCTTACCCGCTCTCTAACGCACCTGGGATGATGTCAATCCGTTCAAAAACGAGGGAGTAACGAGCTCAAAACCCGGTAGGGTTTAAAATGCTCTCTCTTCAAAAAATAAGGATAGTGCCATTACTTCTTCAAACAGCTGTAAGCCAAATCCGTGGATAAGGCCTTCACAACTACCAACTACTAACCAAAACTAACACCAAAACACCCCTTTCAAGGTCTATCGCCGACGAGTAAAGATGCTTGTCCAAGATTACACGAATGTACTTCCAAGGACGAGGACCAAGTACCGAGATGGCTTAAGTAGTCTTTTTATGAATTGCGCTGGTTAAGCGTGAAAACACCATTTGTTCGCCTTGTCAAGTGCAGAACCAATGTCCTGAATGCCTGAGTTGACTTGTAGATATTACAGCTTCTCAGCTTCGATTGCGATTCTCTTTTAAGTAACCAATTCGGACAAAGTCCCACTTCGTGCACAATAAATCCTGTGTTCTCTTGTCGTTTAACTTTGTCTGGAGCCCGTTGTATAGTATCACTTTGTCTGGAACCCATTGTATAGTATCACTTTGTCTGGTAACCACAATTCCGTAACTCGGTCCGTTTGGTTTAAGGGTTTCGCAAATCAATGCCAGTCAACTTGTTATATTCGAGCTACTCCGTGGAGGTAGTCTTAGCGAAACAAGCCCTAGTCTCCCTTGGTGCGCGGGCGCTGGTAGCTGCCGGCTCTCTTGGGGGAGATTTCGTGCTGTCCTACTAAACTATGGCTCCCTTATATACATTTCCTACATACTAGTTACATACGCGCTATTATCATGCGGCGGTTATTATCCGAGCTTTAGTCGGTCCATTACAGTCATTCTATTCAGTCGGAAAGCTATCCGACTCCTTTGTTGCATTTAAAAGCGGACCAAGGTTTCACTTGGTGCCTAAGTCGATTGATCACTTAGTAAGTCGTTTTGTACCACCTCACACTCGAGGTAGCCGTTTACTCTGTAGACACCAATATGTTTGTGGTTCTGAACATGTAGTTCACATCATCAATAGCAATCTTGTTTTAGAAGGTATTGATCGGTTCCTTGGCAGTCCGGCCAAGTCGGACATCCGGCACAGTGCTTTAACCGACATTGAGTTAAGTACTGCGGCAGATCATGTGATCGGGCGCGTCGCGTTAAAGCGAGCAAACAAAACACAACATTTCGAGAAGCCGGCTTAAGGTAGGTTCTCCCTTCAGCCCAATATTAGACAGAGTGGATATGTACTAATCCCGAGCCATAGCTGTAATATATAAACAAAATACAATGGTGCTAGCCATGGGAATGCTTTAAAAGGCTCTGGTGCCAGCCAACCAGTTGGCTGACCATTTAAGTACTGCCAGGCAGGCCGTAGGGCCTTCTTATAGCTGTTCCCACGGTATTCTGGCCATTTGCGCCTGTTTGTGGGTTGATGTGAAGCAATAAACCATTGCTTCACATCAATAAACTGATATCTTGCTGATGGCCATCTCCATACCCATTTGGATTGCCCCCTCCCCCTCTCCCAAATCTGCACGTATCCCACGATGTCTGTTGTTTCGGCATCCGCCCCACCGCTTATCGGCACCCGGCGTTGGAACCTAATTGGTCCGTACCCCTATTTTCCGTTAGATTTGATTCTGGTGCCCTTCTACCTTAGCTTCCCTTGGCCTTCCATTATCTATGCAGGTTCCATCTACACCTCAACTGCACTATTCTTGGTTTAAATAGCTTGCGACGCACTCGTAGAAATTAGTACACGTTCTCGCTTGTTCGTGTTTTATTTACTTGCTTTTGCTCGGCGACCTCGGTACAAATTCTTTTCGTTTGCTTCTGGATATTGTAGGACCATGGGTTACTGCCTTACACCCAATTTACCCCTGGCTCACCTTTTGGTTCGCCCCATCCACAGGACACGCCGGTTTCACGGCGCATTTCTGCTGTATTTATCATTGCTTGGCCGCGCTCCCATCGTTCGGCATCTGCAGCAGATGACCATTTTGCCCGGTACCCGCTACCCATATGAATACCTGTAGCTTTGGTACGTGTCGCCCACTCACCCCCTGCCCTACCTGCGTTAATCCCTCATATGATGGTTGGGTGCATTTCAATAAATGACATCCCGCTTCGGCACTTGACTCGGCAGCCGCGGCCGAAATATTCCCTCCTGCCGCTGACCATTTCCTTGACGGAAATGTAGAGACCTGTAATAATGAAAGATAAAAGTCCAAAAGGTGAGTCTCGTGGTTGAGCTTCCTTATCCATATACCGACTCCCTGTTTTTTTTCTACGTAAGTGCAAACTTGCTCCTCGATTGCGCTCTCAGGGTAGGGTCCCTGAATTGTAACTTGTATTGTCGTCTCTGTGGTGGAGTTGGTTGCAAGTCTTCACCGGTCTTTTCAGCGGTCCGAGAAGCCTCGGGTTCGATTCCCGGACAGGGCGTATCCACTTAGGACAGTCCCTTTTTCGATCTCTATCTTCGTTCGTGACTATTTTTTTTTATAAGGTCGTTTCACCTGCACAATACTCAAAAGTTTTAGGGATAAACAGATCTTCATATAAAACTCCTAAAGAAAAGACAAGCATACTACATCTCCATCGCCTAGAATTTACGGCCAAACTTCTCATAAAAAATAGCTAAGCCCTCGAGCATCCATCCCACATCCATGACAGCCTTCTCCCACACAGCGCGATCAGCGGTGTTATCCCCGACACCCAATCCCCAGAAATAGAGTGACGCCACTATACTCAAAGTGCCGTTCGTGCCCCACTGGAACAGCTCGCCCCATGCGTCGCCGTCGTCGGGGCCGTATGCACCGCTGGTTGACCATGCGCCGTCGACGTCCTTTCGCCTCCAACCCGGCTGCAGCAGGTCCCACCACTTTTGCCAACCCGCGGCGTACGACGCCGGATCGGAAACCACAATATCACCCCCCTTCTGCCCACGGGCGATCCAGTTGGTAACCTGCTGCGGGCGCTGTTTCTTGGTGAGGTTCGTCGGACCCTGCTTGAAGTTCGATGCCGCTTCAACGCGCATCCACGCAGCGACTAAGGCGTCGAAGTGAGGTCCCAGGGGTTTCTTCGTCATCTGTGCGTGCGCGTCGATGAACCACGGCGCTGCATTTGCAGGGCAGCCCACGGACAGAGGGAGAGCGGTAGTGAGATGGGGCGGCACACTTGTCGACGGCGCTCCCACCGTTTGTGGGCTGGCCGCCGGCGCTGGGGTAGGAGCTGGCGCTGGGGCAGGAGCCGTCGTCGCGATAGGAGCGGTCGGGGTAGGACCTGGGGTCGGGGTAGGAAAGGGCGCTGGGGCAGTCGAGGTAGGGGCGACCAGGGTAGGAGTGGGAGCCTGGGGAGTAGGCGACGGTGCCGACGATGATGACGTGGCGACCGCAAGGCGGCCCGACCTGCGTGCCGCAGGAACAGCCGCCGCTGATTTCTTCACGGTGCGCTTCTTGGGCGCGTCATCCACGCGCCGGTGCTTTGCAGTGGACGGCACGAGGTCAGGGCGCTCGATTTGGGACTGCTCGATGACGCGCGCAAGGAGTGCAGCGTTCTTGGTCCGATTGACCTCGCGTTGCTGGTCCCAAGTCTGACCTTCCGCGTTGCGCCAGATGGGCGCCTCTGCCGACGGCGCAGGCGGCGTCGCACGTCCCTTTCCCTTGTCCTGCGCGGACAACTTCCGCTTCTTGTGCGTGGGCGCGTCCTCGGTTTCGGCGTCCGAATCTGAGTCAGAGTCCGAATCCGATGAGTCCGAGTCAGAGGAAGAGTCGCTGTCCGAGTCTGAGTCGGACTCGACGTCGGCTGCTTTGGCGGCGATGGAGTCAATTGTGTACTTTGCCCCCGCAAGACTTGCAGCATTCGCACTGGGCGTGAGAGACGCAGCGGCAGATT
Organism: Mycena metata; assembly: GCA_029378385.1. Lineage (NCBI taxonomy): Eukaryota > Fungi > Basidiomycota > Agaricomycetes > Agaricales > Mycenaceae > Mycena > Mycena metata. The sequence goes on along the minus strand of JARKIB010000491.1, from coordinate 15,184 downwards.
CCTGTGGAGCTATGAACACCAGTTAGCATCCTAGCAGAGAGGAGCACACAGAAACGCACTAAACGCCGTCCGGAGGTACTCGGTCATGAAGTCGATGACTTGATTGCCAAATCGTTTCCTATCCCACTGGGGCCAGCTCTGCGAATTCGCTGAGTGGTTCCGACTGTAGGCCACACTACACGAAAGAAAAATAACATCAGTTGGACGTCTTTCCTCGAATGAATACAGCCAGTACTTACTGAAGCGTGCGGAGCTCTCCACCATACTTCGGCATGGGACCGCCGAAGACGAGAACAGCATGCAGACCTGTATATTCTTGAATACCGCGCAGAACTGGGCCTACGAAGTTGGGGAGGGCGTCGATGCACCTGAGGAGAGTCTGTCAGTCGACAATGCTGCCACATGCGACATCCAATCGACACTAACCTCTGTCGATCCGCAGGCGCTTTCGAGGGGGGATCCTTCAACGCTTTTTGGTACGCGTTTCTCTTAGCGGCGCCTTCTTCTTTTGCTCGCGCCGCAATTTCCCCTTGCTCCGCTGTGCCGAGTTCTGCAAAGATCCCCCTCGCAACTTGCGCGCGGAAACCGGCCTTGGGCGCCTTCCCAAGATCTGGATTGCCAGGGTCCTCCATGCGTTTGGCGTCCCATTGTTCCGCCACGACGGGAGTGATCAGCTCTGAGTACAATTCATGCATGAACTGCTGAAATGCTTGTCTAGCTTTCGGTGGTGCGGTGACGCCTGATAGTTTCGCCAGCAGAACGGCGAAAGGGTCCTTCGCCGGGTCCAGAGTCGCTCCAGTCCGTTGGTGTTGAAATTTGCGAACACGGTAGCTCAGCCAACGGCGTATGCGCTGCGGTCATCGTCAAAATAGGAATGTGACCAGTGACATTGTGACCCACCTCATTCACCTCCTTTTTCTTGGCTTGCATTGCGATTTCCTCGTCCGGAGGAAGATCGACGGGAGCTATGCGCGCATTGGGGTCAAAATCCATCAATATAGGTTCTTCGTGGTCGGCAAGTTACCAATCGACACGCGCATGATACTCCTTGCATACTTTCTTCCAGTATTTTCGTTCTTCGTGCCATCCTTGGTCCAACGCCTGGGCGTAGCTCTGCAGGTGGGGTGCCAAGATAGCCTCTCGTGCACCTTCCGCCCAAAGCCTTAAATTGCGGCGTTCTGCTTTCGGAACGCGTTGGCGCGCACGCTTTTCCCCACGACGGCCCATAGTGCACTTCGCTGGTATTTTGTTAGCTCTGATGCTCTGTCGACAAGTCGGTCGGGACTACCTACGATCCAACAACTTTTCTGGGCTTTTTACTGGGATGGCTGGTCTTCTGCGCTGCGATCTGGGGCGATTTGGTTCGTCGCAAAGGGTTTTGATGTCTTTGATTGCAAACGGCCCCCGTATCCCTCACTCGAGTCATTCGGCGCATCCCATGTGTTCCGTTTACATGTGCTTAGCCCCGCTGAGTTTCAATATTTTCCTATAAAAAGCCTCCCGCCCTCTTACTCTTTCTTTCACCCCACCACCATCTACACCGCCAGCCCAGCCTAGCATGACACAGTCCCCGCTTGCTCCTGGAACAGAGCAGTCCTCTGTCCCAGCAGCTCTGCCAGGCTCGTAGCCTTTCCCCGTTTATCTTCTCGTCGTTCTAACCACATCATTTAGATAACAGTGCCGCCTTCCAATACTTTTCCGCGGCGGTTGCGTCGCTTTCGCAACGTATGTCTTGGCCGCCTCTTCGTTTCTCCACCACTGACCAAACCCCAGCCACGCCTGCCCAGGCTCCGGCCCCCACGGTCATCGTCGCCAGCGCCCCACCTTCCCCCCCCGGGGTCTTCCTCACCAGAGGCCCCTGGGTCGCCGGCGCCCTCTACGTCGTCGTTCCCACCGCCCCCCTCCTCGGCATCGCCGAGGAGGCCCTCGACGATGATGTTCCCGCGTGGTATGCCATCATCAGGGGACGCTACGTGGGGGTGACCTTGAGCAACGCGCTGGCGCTCAATGCCACGACGGGGGTCTCTGCCGGCTCCATGAGAAAATACAAGACCCAGGCTCTCGCCGTTGCGGCCTTCAACGAGATGCTGCAGTACCGCCTTGTGACCATCGTCGCCTGAAGGTCAGTCTAGTTCTCACAATTTGAATTTAGCCCCACTCATGTCTTTTGGTCGCCTATTAGATCCCTCGTCCAATCGCGTAGTTTTCTTGTCTCGTTGCGTAGTTTTAGATTCGCGTACATCGTTCAGTTCGCAGTTAAAAATACATTCTGAGATTCAAAGAAAAAGCGTCCCAGTTTGGCAATAGTTCCGTAAGATGAATTCAAAAGTTGCAATCAATCCAGATCGCCTTCCTAATCAAGCCAGATCTAGATTGTCCTGATTCCATTCCATTCCCTTTCCAAACACCGCACCGATGCTAATACTCTTCCAAACTGCTTTTCTTTGCTGTTCTCTCTTTAGGCTGCACTACTAGAAACTTGCCGCCTCTTGGATGCCGCGGAAGCAAACTGGAAACTGGGCTGGGTGCTTTTTGGATAACAGTACTGGCAGCGTCGTGTTGGAACAACTGGCCATGGGTCGTCTGACTCCACATGTGGTCTCTGATTTTTCTGATGGTAACACACGAGTCATATGAATCTGCAGACCCTGGAACCCACGGATACTCTTGGTGCTGGGCTTGCATTTCCCTCCCTTATTCCGACCTTTGACCTCAGAGCCGGATTCATCACCGACCACCATTCAGCGCTGACCGTCATGTCCACCGAGAGAGATTCGTCGCCCGATTACGGCGACAGGGACTTGATTAACCTGATCGCCAATCTGGACCTCTCGACTATAGACCCCGCCCCCACCTCGCCTCAAACTCCTCCGCCCGCCCAACCGCATGTGCCGACTGAGCGGCATACTTTTCCCTCGCTGCCGTCTCGCAGTGTCCGCGCCCAGCAGACCATTTACCAATTTGAATTGCCCACCCGCCGTGGCTACAGTACCGACTGGTTCGTCCGGCACCTTTCTTTTTTCTTTCGTTATCTGACTTACTCCAATCAGGTCCACAGCTGGCTTTGCCACGCAGGCCGTTCCCGGCGCTCGCGTTCACGCTGTGCAGCGTCTCGGCTCGAAGAAGAAGAAAAGTGGCAAAAAGCCGCCTACGTCGTATTCTGCGGTAGTACATGTGGCGTTTTCAAGACGTGGTGAGTTACTCTATGGCACTTAACTTTCCCTTGCTCCTCCTTATCAACTTTCAGGGATGAGACTCGCCCATTAGTGACCGGTGTCCCGAATTCGATCTTCCGCGGCTACCCGACTGTATCCGAGGCGCAAGCTGCCTTTGAATACGCCAACTCTCGCGGTTGGATCCGTTTTGCCGACCGTCCCGTTACCTCCGGCATTGCCCGCTTGCCGCAGCCTATCAACATCCAGGACACCCTCAATGCACTCAACAACGACACTGATTTTGACGGCAGGTGGTACATTGTGTACCGCGGAATCACGCCCGGGGTATACCGCTCCCAGTAAGTGATATAATCGGTTTATCTTGAATCCGCGCTCACTCCTTTTTTCAGTCTCGAAAGTCAGCTCAATACGGTCGGGGTGCAAGGTGCCTTACATGAGTCCGTTGAAGGCCTGTCTGCCGCTATTGAGAAGTACACCAACGCCACCAGTCGCGGCGAGACTGTGGTGGCGCCTCCCCCTCATTACCATGATGTATTCTCCTAGTTGGTGTATTAGATTTTGCTTTCGTGAAGCCGTAGGAGATTAGAACAAAACATCAAGAGTGCGGACTTCGCAAACCGCAGGATTGAATTCTCGGTCTTAAAAACATGAGGGGTATAATGATAGATGATAAGCGAGATATGAGCGCGCCGAAGAACCTACTCTGACTCAGAGGTCGAGAGCTCGCTGCTGTCGGGGAGGTCACTCTCGGACTGCGCTGCGAGCCGTCGCCTCTCCTGCTCCTCCCTCTGCACCTTCCTCGCCTTCTTGTAATGCCGCGTTGTGGACTTCAGGAGATATGCGTCGTAAGCAGGACGACCGTCCTCTGCTTCCTCTATCTCAATACATTGACTGTGGAGACGTGACAAGTCAACAGAGGCGTGTTACGCCGGGATCCGAAGCTCACCGTTTCCTATAACCCCATGACGCAGTGGCAAGGTAGCGGCGATTCCTGCGCGTAAATGCATAGGAATTGAACTTGTACTGAAAATTCAAGACCTACTGCTCACGATATTTGGTGCGCGCGTCGCGGGCCTTTTTCTTGTATTCGTCTTGTTCGTCTGGAGGCAACGCCTTAATGGACGCACGTCGCCTGCAATGTAAAGTCAGCACAGGAGGACTGAACAAAGGAAACACACACTTAGCCATTCGCTCGCGAGCCTTGGCCCGACGAAGATCCGCCTTCGCGGACGCTGCTTGAATGGTAATTCTCTCCTTTTTTGAGAGTGTCGCTCTGCAAAGAAGGTTTGACCACCGCGCACTGAGGCACAGGTAAAATGTCGTACATGATCATCTTCTGTCGTGTTGAAGCCTCAGCAGAAAGCAACTGTGCGTGAGTTCGTCGGAGGACTGGTCTCGCCGCAGACAATTCGGGAGACATTCCGCGGTGGAAGTTGAAGGTGTCTAACCTTCGGCAGAACGTTAGACGAGCGTGCGACAGTCAATGAAGACGTACTCCTTGTTCTCCTCCGCCCTGACTTGACGCGATCGAGACATGTAAGTAAATAGAGAGTCGAAGTCGGAAGAAAGGAAGCACTGATCATATCGGTGGCAGTGTTTCCCATCAACGTCAGGAAATAGGGGCATTCAACTTTGTGCAGAGTGTGGTGGTATAATTGCAGCGATGGTTGTTGTGCCAAAGATATCTTCAATGAAGTCAATGTTGTATAGATAGTCTTCTGTGGAGTTCTGAACTCACGTCGACACAATCACACCGCTTTCGTGAAAGATGTTGAAAGCAGACTGAGCGCCTCGCAACGAGCCTATGGGTTGGGTTCCACAGAAGAAAGTATTCGGATATGACTAGAAAGGTGTTCAGCGTTCATTTTTATCGATTTGGGAAGAAATATACAAAATATGTATCCAAAGTGACCGAAGTTGGAACTTGTTCTCAATAGGAATGCTGGATCTCACTTCAACAGCAAAACAATGGAGAGTTCGCACCTTTCGGCAAAAGAAAAATCACTGTAAATTATTGATCCATGCGATACTCGTAAAATTGTTGAATTGGATGCAGATTGAGGGGACGGAATATGTTAGAGAGTAAACCAGGGAAGAGGAAGCCAACTTTCAGCACAGCGCCAAAAGTTCAGTTGGTTGAAGTGGCTGTGTTTGTGAGCGCCTAAAGACAAGCGCCCGCGGGCCGCCCGTCGAAACTCAATGTGTGACTCTGTCACTCCCGTTACTCTCATTTATTTATGTCTCCACCATCGCCGCCAACCTCCTGCCACCAAGCTCAGGCTCCGTCCTGGCGACGCGGCGCCCCGCAGACTGAGCGGCGCGCCCCCCCTTTACCATCCAAGCCGTCTGGCACTACGGAATATCAGCTGCAGTGAGAATGGCGACCCATCGTCCTCCTGAGTGCTCAATATTGTGCCCTTACAGAGTAGACCGTGACGAGGAGCGCACGCTGCGCGCAGACCGGCGACGAGTAGTGTGTGACACGGGTTTGGGTAAACCCGCGGTATCACGGGTACGGGTGCCGCGGGTGCGGGTACGGTACCTGATTTTCCGAACACCGTGAATACCGCAACCCGCGGCACTACCGTACCCGAGATTACTGCGGTACCTAACCCGTGGCCCTCAAAAAGGTGCCCTGAAGGATTTGAACACAGGACCTAGTATGTTCGAGTGAAATTCATGACAGGAACAGTTACAACTGAGCTAAGGGAGCATGCTGAACAAGCATTGTGAATTATGGAAGGATACTGGTTGGATTGAACCACTGGATTCCTTTTTGGGATGACAGGTAAATAATTACAAACAACACTTGATTTCACCTATTCTCCATCCCTACAGCACACATAAATCTAGGGAAATTTTGAGAGTTGCAGGCCTACTGTTTAAGCATGGTGAACATCAACTGCAAGTTCTTATGCAGCTATAGTATATTATATTCAGGAAAAGCCAAGTTTTACTACTAAAAATGCCACAAAATAAATTTTGTGAGGTCATTCCTCCTATGCCAATCACTGATCCAGGGTTTCCAACGCTCATAGTACTTGGGTTGTGAATACTGGCATCCAAAACAACTATTTCTTCAACCTGGAAACCGGTTTCCAGTCACATGATTAAAAGTACCAGTATTTCTCCGGTTGTTTCTGCACTGTAATACAAAGTACTTGCCTGTCTAGGCAGCTTTCCATGATTAATATTACTTATACCATGTTCACTTAGTGTAAAATCAGTAGAACAAATGAAATACCACAGTTAAACACCCCGGTAATTGAACCGCGGGTGTTTATGTAAATACCGCGGGTTTACACCCGTAATACCGTACCCGTGGGAAAACGGGTACGGTAACACGGGTCACGGGTACGGTGTGACGTAGTGACACCCGCGGTATCACCCGTGTCATTCCCTAGCGACGAGAAAAGGCTCGGATTCGCATGGCAATGTATGTCTCACCGTCGCGCTCGATGTTCTTGTACTTATCTCCCTACAGGAAACGCGCGGCACTGCGCTGCCGACCTCTGCCTGAGCAAGAAGCGGCAGCGGAGCGCGAGCGTGCATATCAGGCCAAATATCGTGCAAAGTAAGTTTTTTCCCCTCTCTTGTCCATCGCTGCAACTCAGGCGTCACTCAACAGGAACCGTAACGGCGTGAGGCTTTGGGAGGCGCAGCGGCGCGTCGAGTGAGTCATTGAAGTGGCTTTCTCGACATTTTTGACTTCTACAGTTTTGCAGTGTTTATATCGCTCAGTTTACCGAGGAGGGCTATAGCCCCTACGAGAACGCCAAACGCGTTCGTCGCCGCCCGGCCAGAGCTAACCAACGCGCGAAGACCGACCACTTCGACCAACGCCGCTGCCCGCCGGTCGTCCAGAACGCACTCCGCGAAGCCGGGCCAAGGTCGTCACAGGCGGCCCGACAGTAGATCGACACACCTATTCACGACCCGACTTTTATCTAATCTGTGTATAAAATCGATATTTTCACTTTCTCTGCGTGCCGCTTGCGTCGGACTAAAGTAACGTTGGATGAGCGCAACGAACAACTGTCTTTCGACGAGCAAATATATTTCAGCGAGCAAATAATTTTTGAAGTCCACCACTAATAGTTTTGCTGTGGGTCGTAGTATGGACCGTTGTCCGATGGGTAACCTAGAAAAGGTCAGCTTCATTCCTACACCTGACGGCCCTTACTGACCATAATGGTCAAGAACGCCAACGAACCTGCGCTCAATGCGCTCATTTGTGCGATCACGCAATTTTTTAATCAGACAGTGGTATCAGATTTGGTTGGCGTGTGTCGGAGATTGTGCATTGAGCTGCTGGGTACGAAGGATGATCTGGCGGCGGAGAAAAGTGCTCTCCTCACTGGCAGAGTTCTAGCTGTGATATCTAGGGGGATGGACTTGACTCACCGGGCGATTTCGCCAAAGGCGCTGTACACTTGGGCGTCCATGCGGCGGTATTCGACTCCCCTTCAATCGTCCCAGCCATCTTATAAAAATTATCCGGTGATCTGGATTTGTCGGAAGCGCGGAATTCGTTCAGCAAGGCCCGGCCATCGCCCGATTCAAGGATTTGCATGGTTCCCGTCAGTGCGTCTTCCTTCCCGTTTCTCTTGATAAGTGGAAAGCCCACTTTGGTCCTCTCTGAAGGACTCCACATAAGTAAGTCCTTGCCGCGCACACACTGAGCGTCGTCTCGGCGCCCGCCTCGCATCACCGTCAAGATCTACCTGGTGAAGATCTGCATGTGCACATGCAGATCTTCACCAGTTCGCAGTGCATATCCCTACATATCCGCCAGGAGATTTTCTTTACTCAATTTTGAACGGGGAGATGGTTTATACTGCAGCAATTGAAGTGGTTTTGTGAAGACTGACAATTCAAAATACGAACGGGCGCCAAACACGCCAAACACAGAACGGGCGCCAAACACAGATCATCGCGCTAATCAGTGCATCGCTTGGCTGTCCGCAGCCACATCCAGCATCCACTATTGACCAACTCCACACTATGGCTAATCTTTGTGACGACGGATTACTGATCTTCGGGCTGTCTCGTGCTATCTCGCCGACCGGGCTTTGACTTCACTGCAGGAATCCGACAACTCTGGTCTATTTAGAGAACGAAAATATCGCCAAGTTTGCTATACATTTTTGCAGCCATTTCGCCACGACGCTCGCGTTTCGTCTCCCACGCAGCTTTCTCCGCCACAGTCGCCAACCGATCGAACAGAGCATCAGAACGACCACCCTTGTCAACCCAACACAGCGCGCTCGCATGGCAAAACTGGCAGACAAGGATACGGCTCTCATGCGGAGCAACGGGGACCAATGAGTAGGGCTTGGACCCGCTCGGAAATACCACAGTCGCGCCGGACTTGAGCGGGATAACGCGGTCGTCGTCCCACAAAATAAGGCCGCCGCGCTCCTCTGAGTCGTAATCGCCAAACGATGTGATCGCCCCGAAAGCATAGAAGTCGGCGTCGGGGTTTTTACGGGAGAGGTTAGGCGCGTCGCTAAAGATTATCTCGCACGTGGTGAAGACTGACGAATGGAAAGGAGTCTCCAAGTTAAGAAGAGCATCGAGTTGGCGGACTTTCGACAAGACGTCGGCGTAGACCACTGGTGCTACAAGCTCGAAACAATCTACATGGTATGGTCAGTCAGTTCTCTTAAAACTGCGATGCGCTCACGATTCTGATAGGCCGAAATTTCCTGGTAGCATGCACTGTCCATGACCTTGAAGACCTCCAGGTAGTTACCGGACCTTTGTATGATGCGGTGCGGCCGCTGCGTGGCTGTGAGTAACATCCTCATTCACAATAAAGTCACTTACAGTCCCCCATTCCCCGCTGGTGAGCCCAAAGCGGAGATAAGCCTCAACGTGCCCCAGATTGGTGAAGGAGCAATTGCGGTACACGCGGTTGGCGACGCGGAGGGCTTCCTTTATGACGATGGCCCACCACTCGACATCGCCCTTGGGGGCGCCGGAGATCAGTCCCATAACGCAATCGCGCTTGTCGACAACCGGTGTCAGTAGTCTGAGATGGCCCCGTAAGTCTATTTACCCTTTGGAGGACGATTTGTATCACTTACTCGGGGTCAACATAGGCAACTGTGAGGCCCATGCCGATGAGCTGCTCGAGGGTCCAGGCGCCAGGAGTATCGGTCTTCAAGCAAGTCTGACGGTGGATACGACCGGACCTGCGCGTTGGTTTGCCGCCTGCGCGACCTCGACGGCGCCCTCGAGCGGCGGCGGCGGTAGAGGCGTTCGCAGCAAGACGGTGACGATCGTGTTTGGAATATGTGATGGGCCGATTGCGCGCTGGCGTGTCGGCGAGCTCAGTGGCAGTGGGGCTCCAGGGGTTTTTGCGAAGCGGCGTCAGAGGGCTGCTGAAATAGTCGAACGCCGCCGACGACTGCTGGTTTTCGGGGGTGACGGGGCGGGGGAGGGTGATCGCCATGTCGATGTCGGAGTCCGGGCTGACTCGGAAAGCTTCGCGCAGCCGTTTGCACCTGCGCTCGATCTCGCGCGCGACGTCGGCGTCGTGCGACTCGGAGTCTGGGCTGACTCGAAATGCTTCACGCAGCCGCTGGACGTCGGCATCGTTCGACTCGGGAGTAGGGGGCATCTGGACGTCGGCGTCGTTCGACTCGGGAGTAGTGGGCATGGGGCTGCTACTGTGATCGACTGGGCTGCTGGGGTCGAAGCCTGGGGGGCTGCTGCTGGGGTCGAAACCGGTGGGGCTGCTGCAGTCAAAGTCCGGGCTGCTGAGGGCGAACTCGCGGCCCAGGGTGCTGCTGGGGTCGACGAGGGGACTGCTGAGGGTAAACTCGCGGCCGGGGCTGCTGCTGGGGTCGAAGAGGGGGCTGCTGAGGGTGAACTCGCCGCCCGGACTGCTGCTGGGGTCGAAACCTTGGGGACTGTGGGGCTCGAGTTCACGCGGCGGCGATTGCCAGTTCAAAAAAAAGTGCCGCGACGGGTCAAAAATGTCGGGAGAAGAGCGGCGGCCCGCCGGCGTCGGAGTAGTGGGAGCACTGGGCGGATACTGCAGATCGAACGAGCTGCTGCTCAGCTGCAAAGCGGTGGAGGAGGAACGATTGTCGGGAGTGACCGGAGTGACGGGTCTAGTGGAGGCAAGCTCATCTTCCTCGTCGTCAGTGTCCTCAATCTCAAGCTGAGCAGGGACAAGATAGTTGACACAAGAGTTTGCCGGTCGAACCTTTGTCTTGTTAGCCAGGGATGGAAGGGGATACAAGGGAGCAACATACATCGCCACGGTAAACAGGATCGGTGTCTTCGCGGTGGATAACGAGCTGATTTTGGTGCAACAGGCTGTCGACGAACGAGTATGGTACTTGGCTTCGGATGGGCGTGCTCAAGGCCTGACGGGCAAAAGTGAAGCGCGCAGAAGATCGGCCACGACGGGCGAATGGGTAGACATGCAGAGGCGGCATTTTTGGGGGGCTTAAGCGTTTGGTGCGAAGTCAGGGACGCTTTTCAAGCTCTCTTGCCAACGCTTTGGCTGCGATCGGAGATTCAAGATTTGTTCCAATTTTCCTTTTCCAACAAATCGCGTAATATAACATATCTCCGTTCAGATCCCTCACGCTGCGAACTTTGATTGCGGTAACCTGTACGTATACCATCTGGCGACTCGTTCGGTAAGCTTATGTCTTTTGATCTCAGCGCCACCTCCAAACCAATGGATCCAAAACAGTCTACTGCTGCTGCTGCGGCGAAAAGCACCGGCGCCAGTGTCACCCACCTCGAGAAAGTTGACGCTGACACGGCCCCCCACTCCTCGGCCGAAGACGACGACGACGAACTGCCGGAACTGGAGCCTCTTCCGGATGAATCACAATTTATATTTCCCCAAGGTAGGTGCACGACTTCCATTATAATGTGAATCTGACCATTTCCCTGTGGCAGGTCAATCGGCGACGAGACTCGCGCAGTCCCCTGGTCTTCGTGACAATTGGTACTTGACTATGTAAGTCCCCTTTCAAAAACTTTGTCGTCGCTGAAGCTTTCGCAGGTTAAAAAATCCAATCATCTCCTACGATGGCGTGTATCAATATGTCCCCGCCACACGCCGCCAGGACATGTCCGCGGACGAGCCGTTCGCGTTTGTAAACATGTTCATTGCGAAAGCGGAGGTGCCCACCGCCGCGCCGCACACCTTCGTTGACGGCGAGCGGATCGAGACCGCGTGGGCATACAGTGATCCTAATATTCAAACCAAACGTCCCGCCGTGTAAGTCTCTCTCTGTGCTTTTCCAGCTCATTGCTTATTGCTTCTCAGACGCGCGAAACTTTAGTCGATGTCTATTGTAGTACTGGATTTATTCTTTTGTACTTAATTAAGGCTCACAAAAACTATTTGCACGAACATCCCGGACGAAGTTTTTCCCCCAGTCGCTGAAGACTGTACCCTGAAATTGCAGGTGTGCTTGCATGCGGCTCGATCAGTCCGCTGGACGAGGCGGCCGACATCTAAAGCGGATGGAATAAGATCTTATGGCGTGTTACATGTGCAAACTGCGCTTACCATCAGCGCCCTAATCAGTGAGTTGGGGCTAGTTGGTTGAGGCGGATAAGGAACCCTCAGCACTCAAGGATAAAAAGAGCGTACCTGTGTCCGTCAGGTTGAATCGAAAGGTCGATAGCTAGTGTGGTACGTGGGCGGTAGACGACGTGGACTTCCGCGCTGGGCTAGGACGATGTGGACTTCCGCGCCGGGCTAGTGCACATCAGCACATGTGAAGTTCGCACATGCGAACTCCTCAGTCATGATTGAGGGTCGATCGTTTCCAGGGCGCCCAGAAGCGTCCAGACCGTTGGAATGGGGAAATATTTACAATTATCCAGGCGATCGGTTTTGCGGGTGTCAAGTTCGCATGTGTCCTGCTTTTCGAAATTGTGATCTGTGTTTCTTCCGCGGCGGAAGGAGCGTTGATTGGAGAAGAGCGGGGGCTTTTTGCCTCCGCCGAATGTCGTTTTGACGCGCAAGGTCGAGGCGCTGAAAATTTGTGAGATGTCCTGGGGACCGGACGCAGTCCGGTGACGCCTGATCACTTTTAGAGTTGACCTGAGATACTGACGGCAAACGCTTGCGCTCTCGTCACCCTTTCCGTAAGTTGGTCTGCCTTGATTCGCAAGTTGATCAGCTGGTCCCAAAGCGCATTGTATTGTTGCGGACTGACAAGTTACTGCATTAGGCAACTCGCTTGAAGATTCTGACCAGTTCGCACCAAGTTCGCACCCGTCGCCCGAATCTTCCACCTTAAGTTAGTCAACGCGAAGCTTTCCAATGTTCCGGCTGATAATACATGTTGCGCGATACATATGCAACGCTTGCGAAGGAACACCTTATTAGGTTCCTGGATTAAGCGGCCTCGCTAAGGAGAGTTCGCAACAAGTTCGCACCCTGAATATTAGTGTTTCCATCTTCACCTTCAGCGTGGATCTTCCCGATGTTCCGGTTGAGACGTAGATGGAGTTCACATGTGCCGGTTGTGGAGAATGCCGATTCGGGCGGCGCCCGTTCAAATTGATGAATTATTTTGTCGTCAACGGTGCAAAGTGTTGGCAGACCTACATGGGTAAGTAACAGGGGGACCTATATATCTTGACTAGTTTGCGGATGGCTAGGTAATGGGCCACCGGGTGAGTAATTATTCAAACCAAAAAGGTGTCGCGTACCTGGGAATTTCCAACAAGTTCGCACCCTGGAGATTCGGATGTTCATCTTCACCTCCAGCGTGGATCCTCCCGATGTTCCGGTTGAGATGGAGTACGCATGTACCGGTTGTGGAGAATACCGATTCGGGCGGCGCCGTTTAGATTGATGAAGTATTTGGTCGTCGACGGTGGAGAGCGTTGGCTGAACTAAATGAATAACTAATAGGGGGACCTGTGTCCGGACTAATTTGCAGACAACTAGGTAAAGGGACACAGGGTGAGTAATTATTTAAACGAAAAAGGTGTCGCGTACGTAGGGATTTCTGTCGTCGCGTAGCTGGCAAGTTTGGCGTTATGACAAACGATACTCTATGAGAAGGTCGATGCGTAGTGTCCATGTGCTTGATTCGCGTTCAAAGCCGGTTGTGCAGGGGAATTCAGATGATGTAGGAAGAGTAGGAATTGCCGAAATTCGAATGACGGTCCCTGAAAGCAAAGTGAGTAAAGAGCAGGGTAAGTAGATTTAGGTCGCCCATACTCTCCCTGATCCAACATGAACCCCAACACGAATATGCAACCCACTCTGCTGTCGCCATTCACCATGCATCGACGCGGGAATGTCCCTGTCCCCATCCGCCCCAGCCGTCGCAGCAGAGCCAACCGCGAAAATCCTCCCCCAAGACCAGAGGACCAAGGTAATAAGAATACTTGTGGTCTGTCAGATCGAGAATGACGAGACCAACCGTAGCCACACACCTGGGAGTGCGGAGGATCCACCCCCTGCTCGTTCGCAACCTCGACCTAAATTTGTTGGGACGGAACGACTACAACTCCGTCAGAACCCGCATGATGTCCTTCAGCATGGCACCAACGTCGGCAGAGGTCAGGGAGTACCAGCACGTGCAGAAGGGCCAAGAGCGGAAGCCCTATAATCGACCTCTCGGAGCTCATTTCCGGCGTTGTTTGCTCGATCCTCTTACACACCCGACGATTGTTCTTGACTGCGATGGGGAAGGAGCTGCGCTCAGAGCCCAAAACTCGCACCACCGGTGCAGTATCTGCAGCCAAGTGAAATCCAAGCCAGTATCGCAAGTAGTATTTATTCTTGACGTTGATTCATGTTGAAGGACGTTCACAGGTACCTTTGTGGCCATAGCCACTGCTACGCTTGTATCCGGCGTCACTTGGCGGAGGATGTGAAGTGTCCTGTGTGCTTTCAAGTTATGTATCAGCCGCCTTTCCGACAGTATGCGGAGGAGCAGAGTTTAGCGGCAGAGTATCCATGGTGGGTCGCGCCTGCCGCAGGGGAGTACAATTGGGTCGATCTAGTGTTTCCAGAGCCTCCGAAAGCCGTTGTCGACGTAGATAGCCAGTAGTTTGTAAAGCGTCGTCGTCAAGTTCGTCAGTCCAAAATAGGAAGTAGGTGGCTGTGTAAGGCGGTGCCGCTCGCTTCTTTCCTTTGCACCAAACACATCGATGAAAATTGGTCTTCAAATTCGCCATGGGAGGTAGTTTTAACAGGTAGGTATTGAATTTTCGATAGACCGAATTGTTTGGGCTCACTCTGATTGACCCAAAAGGGTGTATTTATGGAAAAAATTCAATTCTTTTTGACCGCTAGTTTGTGCGCAACTGAGTTTCGCGTGGAATGCGTGCTCCAAATAGTCTCGATATCACGTCGCTTTGAGCTACCGCCATCTCCCTCTCCCAGCCCTTCAATTTTCCATTCGTGGAAATGCCTCGTGTGGCGGCAGTCGTTGACGTCGACATTGGCGAGGACCCATGCGAAATAAGTACAGTTACTGCTGACCGTGCTGTTTACTTCTCCGATGGGATGCGCCGCCAAGAGGAATACCTCAATGTCAGTCACAAGAAGCGCCGCGTTCAGCCGAGCGAGTTGGCGGACTCTTACGGTCAATGGATCCCTGTGCCTGAGGAGGGATACGAGGGCTTGGAAGGCGTGTATTCGGATTCCTCCGGCATTGTGAACGGTGTCGCGACGAGGAAGCGGAAGGAGTACGCCAGCTCGGTGAGCCTTCGGGTGCCTCTCGTTGCTTGATTTTCCACCTCATGCTCCATGCACAGGACGACCCCATGTCCCTGTGGCGACCGCTGAAGGCAAAGTTCCTGGACGAGCGTCTGCGGCATGCAGGCCTCGGCGACGACCTTTTTGACCCAAAATGCGCGCACTGCAAAGCTCCCTACGTACAAAATGCGGGGCGGATCTTCAAGTGTGCCGACTGCGGCCAGTTTCTGCAATGCCAGACCTGCTGCATATCGCATCATGCGTTGACACCTCTGCATGTTATCAAAGTGAGTCTCGCGCGGTC
>JARKIB010000490.1:0-81506 GCA_029378385.1 Mycena metata | reverse complement strand
GAACAAAATCCGACAATCTCCTCCCTCGCACCTTTGACAACAATTGGGAGGATCTGCTCAAAGTCACCACCAAACACCACAGTGGTTCCACCGTAGGGCCTCGGGTCATCTCGGATGTCTTGCATGGTCATAGCCACTGCCTACTGTGCCCGTCGATCCTGCATTGGAACTTCATCCCAGATGATTAAGCGAACCCTTTTAAGCAGCTCTGCAAGCATGGTACCCTTTTTAACAGGGCATAATTGACCTTCCCAAAGCTTGATAGGAATTTTGAATGTTGAATGAGATGTTCTTCCACCGAGGAGTAACAGAGCAGCAATTCCAGAGGACGCCACACAAAGCACAATGATGCCGTCGGCTCGCAAAGCATGGCACAGGGTGTTGTAGACATAGGCTTTGCATTGGAGGATAATCTACTAAAGACTTCCCAGATCCATTTAAGAGCAAGTCAAGAAGATAAAGGCCATAGTCATATATCTGTGCTTCTGAGGGGTTTGGAAAGCCTTTGTTGATCAATTTGTGGCGGACATCATCACAAATATTTTGCTTGAAGCGGTCCCACAGTGCCACAGGGTCCCTCAAGGGCGAGTTCTCCTTAAGAATTGTGGCAAAAAGCTGTCGTAACTGATGTCCGGTCTGCATGACTGCAGCTTCCTCCAAGCACAACTCCCATTCATTGTCATCCTCCAAGAGTCCACGGGCAAGACATGCAGCCTGGAAAGTTGGGCAAACAACACCATCTACAGTTCGAAGGTCCTCAAAGGAGGTTGCACCTGGAACAACAGTAAGAAGAGTTCGAAGGTAGAATCGCTCCCCAGCTGCAGGTCCAGCAAAGTACATCCGACCTATCGAAAAGCCACCTCGTCGCCTGAGCTGCCATTTTGTGTCTTTCTTTATCCACACAAATTCCTGTGGAAACTGCTGGTAAAGAAGTGTTTGGGCTACACGACCGAGTGTTGCATTGGCTTTGAAATATGCAGTGAGGGTGGTATCCTTGGTGGCTGCTCGATCAAGAACTTCCTGTGGATCATCATCTGTGTCGAAAATAACAGATTGTTCGTCTGGAAGGTGGACCTGGAGCCGGACTACATTTGGATGTTCCTCATGCATCTTAAATCGGAAGAGTCTCCAAGCAGCTTCACAGGCAGAAATATATCGACTGTCCAGGTGGAGCTTGATCTCATCGTTCTGATCTTCCACGCTGAGAGTGCTCCGGTCATGCCCCTTGAAAACATATTTGTGAATGTACTTTGTTGCCTTGATAGAGATGCAGCACTCCAGATTCATATGACACTGATATTCAAGCAGGGCCCTAATAAATGATAAATCAGAAGATCACAATCCACAGAATACTATAAATCTACCTTGGAGAATGGGGAACAATCCAGCGATTGTCAACTTTTACTCCGTTCCTTGTTATGAAGTGCCGGCCATTGTTCGGGCGGGCATATAAAGTATAGCCATCATTGGAAAGCTCAGTCTGCTCCTGGAATGCCTTGGGATAGCCCTTTGAGCATTTGCCATCTTTCATGCAGGGTGCATTGGGGTTCTCCGCACCACAGGGATTGTGAACCATCAGTGTGGTGACCAATTTGTGGAGCTCTGGATACTCCAGTGGGTCTGGAATCTGTGCAGAGACAACCCGGTCAACATCTTCTGCCCTCTTGACCCGTGCAAAGGGCCGCACAAAGATTAACAGATGCCAGTGTGGCAGCCCACGCTTCTGAAACTCGATTGTCCATACACAACCTGCATACTTCCCAAAGGCCCCAGCTTTGACAGCCTTCAAGAGAATCCGAACCTTTCCCGGAAGACACGGGCAACTAAATCAGGTCGATCTGCAGGTGTTTGGCCAGCAAGTAGTGCAGCCTTTACCTCGGGCCAGTTTGCATTGGCAGTCATAGTCAAAAACCAATCAGGCTTGCCGCAGTAGCGTGCAATTGCCAGGGAGTCCTGATAGAGCTGAAACATGAAGCGAGAGCCACCAATATAGGAAGAGGGCAGAATGAATCGCTGGCCAATCTGGTCAGTCTGTCCATCACGGGCGACGGCATCTGCAAGACCCTTGTAGAGATCAGTTCTAAGCTTGGCCTGATTGTTCTTTAGCCAAGATAATCTTCCTTGATCGGTTGCCGCCCAAGCATCAACCAACCACTGTTGAAGTAAAGGCCCAGCTAAGAAGATATGCAAAGAATCTGTAGCGCGCTGTGGAGGCGGTATGCGTAGTACTGTAGAATTGTCATGTGTGTCTGCCTATTTGACCGAGGTTCTTCCTCGCCTACACCACGGTCCTCGTCCTCGTCTCATCCTCAACATTGATGTCAGGTAGGTTGAGTGGAATCTTGGGCTGCCAACCTTCTCCCCGTAGGGAATAGCAACACATAGACCATAGGCTGATAAGCATTGGTCTCCCAAATTCGCTTCAGGTGATATGGGCCCTGACGATAATGAACGATAAGATCTCTATAGTCTGTTTGTATGGACCCATCCCAGGTAGAATAACTGCAACCTCATTGGCTGTGGGCTCATTATATCGTCGAGGATCTACTCCTGGCTCACAGCGAATCACTGTATAAACCTCAGAAGGAACATTGGATGTGCCGCCTGCTGTTCCTGAAGTCTTTCATAAGCCGTTTTGAAGACTTTGACATATGCATGATGTTCCCGGAGCGTGTTGTCCAGAATCCCCATAACCTCAGCATTCAGACCTGCCATGTTATTGTTGCCACCCTGATTTCGACGCAGCCGAGCAGCATTTGCATCCTCAGAGGAATAGAAGTAAAGCTGAGCATAAACAGGATCATTACCTGGCTCTGGTAAAAGTGCCCCAAGATGGTGATACAGTGCTCCCTGGATTTTGAAAACATAGGGGCCATGGCCATCCTGAACTGATTTGTCCACTGTTACACCCAGTGAAGCTAGCGCGAATGCGGCATATGCTCGAATATTTTTCTTGAAGTGGCAGAGTGATGACTGGTTCCATTAAAGAGTTCGAGCAGATCCCGAGGTGGCTGTCGTACAGGTGGTAGCACAACTTTACCATCCAGGCAGCATGATCCGAAGGCAGGATTATTTCTGGTGCTCTTAGAAAGCTCTCCGCTTTCCAGTGCTTTGCCTGGCACTTGGGACAGATTACATTCATGGGCCCCAGATCAATACGCTGCACTCGAGCTTCAATTACAGGTTTGAAATATTTTGGCAGCTCTGCAACAGGTATAAATTGTGGGAAGTCTGGGTCTGGATCCTGCTGAGCCCCTTGCTGAGCTTGTGGGTCATTAAGCTGTTGGCCAACATTCCCCTGCGCTGGAGGAGGCTGTATCTGTAATAGAATATTTGGCTGCTGCACTGGAGGATTCAGAGGGCCATGTATCTGCAAATTATATCATGACAATGAGTTTAGTGTGTGTGTCACAATGTTATAAATAAACCTGAGGTATCTGCCGAACAGGCTGAGCCCCTTGCTGGGCTGGTAGGTCATTAAGCTGTTGACCAACATTCACCTGTGCTGGAGCAGGCTGTATCTGTAATATAATATTTGGCTGCTGCATTGGAGGATTCAGAGGGCCATGTATCTGCATAGTTATATGATGACAATTAATTTAGTGTGTGTGGTTCACAATGTTATAAACAAACCTGAGGTATTTGCTGAACAGGCTGAAATGGCCTCAGAACACTAAAGCTCAGCTTATTCGCTGTGCGATGGCTGCAGCAGTGGTTGGAGTAAATTCGAGGAGGCTGTAGATCCTGTTGGTTTGAGGGCCCAGCTGCAGCATTTACTCTATTGCTAGGAATTGAATTGAGGTTGAAATTGTCTTGGGGCATCAAGATGTGCAATCCGCTGTTCCATTGCTGCTAAAATGTCTGGAGAGGCTCTAGGAGGTAGATATTGCTGGTTTGAGGGTCCAGCTATGGCATTTACCCTGTTCAGCGGGAATTGGGCTACACCATGTGAACCTGTGCTAAAATATCTGGACCCTGTGGTGGAACCACTGGATCTCGACGTCTGGGATGAGGTAGAGGTGCTGGATTAAACTCCAAAGGGCCCCTGCAGCTGAGCTAGATGTCCTTGCGCTAAAGCTACACTATTTGGAGTCAGACGGTGTCCTTCAGCGTCATCTTGGAAATTTAAATCTGCGAGAAAATGTGCTCTGTCAGACATAGGACCACCACCAAAGACATCCCCCTGAGGCTGAAGTGGAGCAATTTGAGGTCGATTTTGAGGTACCCGATAACATTGAGGACTGTCTAAGACACAATTATCACGCTCATTGCTTTGAGCAGCAATGCGAGCTCGCTGAGGGGTGTTTGGCGGAGTTTGATCCCTATTTGAGAAGTCAGTTAATCAGCATTTAGGAAAAGTAAAAGGACATTCATTTGAACAGAACTAAACAAAATGAGAGAGTAAGAAAAATTGGGTTGAAGATCAGAGAAATTACGCACAGTGCGTGTGAAAGGAAAATAAAATTGATAGGGGTGATGCCAAGTTTAGCCTTGCACCACTAATTGGCGTGAGCTGGATTAATTAGAAGAGAGCAGGAATACCTGAAAGTTTGCACAAAGATGGGAGGAAGGAGAGAAAAGCTGCTTCAAGGGTCCCTCGAGGCAACCTCGAGGAATCAGGATTGTATTCATCGATATCGATTTTGGACCGCTATCAGTCGGGATTCACGCGCTTCGGCCGAAAAGAGAGGGTGGGAAGAAGCATGTGACTTATCACATGATTTTCACGTGGTACGCAGTGCTCTTCGTGTTTTTAAAGTACAAGTTGAGGCGGTACCCGCCTTCGGCGCGTAAGTTTTACCGCACAATCTGTGCTCCCAAAGACACGGTATATTCCGGGCTCGCCTCTTTTGGCCCTCGCTACACCGCCAAAGTGCGGTCATGTTGACAGCAGCTGGCAGTATCATCACGCAGACACCTGAAGCGAAATGTGTCCCCAGCTAGTAGCTACATGGCCACCAGCTGTGCTTTTCAGCTAACGCGGCAGCTTACATCCAGCTGGCCGGTCAGGCGTCGGCCATGTATTCCCCGCAGCTGCCGTCAACTTTTCGGCCCAGAATATCACACCCTTGAGCAAGTCAGAAAAAATTAAGATTGCTGGGCTTCAACCCTCCAGTA
This sequence comes from Mycena metata, assembly GCA_029378385.1. Taxonomy (NCBI): domain Eukaryota; kingdom Fungi; phylum Basidiomycota; class Agaricomycetes; order Agaricales; family Mycenaceae; genus Mycena; species Mycena metata. Next base: position 76,388 of record JARKIB010000490.1, on the reverse strand, counting down.
ACCCTCCACTGCGGCCGGAAGTGTTTGCAAAGCGGGAGAAAATTGACGGCAACAGCACCAGAAAACACTCCGAGATTGCAGGAGAGCTAGACGGAAAGCCTCAGAAGGCATGTAGTGAGGGAAAATTCAAATATTGCCGCCACAGTCGCAAGATTTTCCTTTTGAAAAACCAGAGACACGTTTGTTGTGTACACTTTGGCTCATCACATCAGTGTTGACAGGTCACGAGTTGGTTGATGCTTGTCCTCTGCTCCTCCTTCCCACCCACGACGACGCCGTGCTCTCTCAAGACTCTCAGGGATACCGCAGGTCTCCTCATCAATACCCTCACGCCGTCTTGGCACCACACGCTCAACAACAAGCAACGGTCGCTTCCGCCACAACCAGGCATCTTCACCTGAGCGAGTTGCCAATGTGGGTATGCTGGAGTCGACGAAAGGACAGGGTGGCCAATGCCCATGCCGTGAGCAGGATATGGTTCTCTTCATCCACTCCTCTCCCTCTTTCCGTGTTTCTGCGTCCTGGGACATCATCAAGACCCCCGTCCTCCCCTCCGGATTCCTCAGGCGACCTTCAACCGGTGGCCGAGCTGAATATAAATGGCCCCAACAGTTCGCAACCTATTCTATCCTCAACGATGCTGCGCTCATAGCCGGTTCAATCTATCCCGGCATAAAGCTTCCCCCGCCGATGCCTGAAGTAACTCTCTTCCCGCACAGAGCCAATTGAAGGCTTGGAACCTGACTACGCGCCAGTACCTCGCGTCAAGCCTTTCCAGGAAGTCGCCCTCGAACCAACAAACCATTTCGCGTATCCGTTTATCCGTCAATATTCCAAGTCGTCAAGCCACTCAAGCTCTCAACTCTGCATGAGAGAGTCAATGTCTTCAAGTTTATTCAAGTTCAAGCCGACTCCTCGCGCACATCTCAAGCTTCTCTCAAATAGTCTTCAATCTTCAATCTCTCGAGTGCCGCTCGCAACAACAATCACTCCATCTTCCGAATATGATCCCAACAACGATGACTTCGTACTCAGGGGCACCCTCTCACTCCCTATCCTTTGTCCCCTTGTTTGTATCGAGTGTGTAATCCCCATCGGCGATGTGCGGATGATGTTACTATAGCTCACTTTGGATGCCCCCGTAGATTTAATTCATTTGTTCTCTCATTTATGTGCGCAGAAGGAGCTTGAGAAATAAATGGAATGAATACTAATACAAATTGTATGAAGACATCTGCGTCCACACATAAATGGCATGTGCGCCGGCAGCTGGCGTTCAGCTGGAAGTGGCCACACAATGTCGCTATTGGCGACTGAACGTAGAGGCCAGCCTACCGCCACCTGGCCGCCAGTTGCGGGCGACATGTGACACACATGTTGGCTGCACCTGTTGGCTATGTGTCCCCCAAATGGCGGTGTAACGCTCGGGCATCTCGTGGGAAGGAATCATGTGATGCTCACATGACTTTCACATGACTTTCGGCTAGTCTAGTAGTTGTGTTTTAATGTATAGGATAGGATATCAATGATTGGAAGTTGCCGGCAAGCGGCGGGCACAAACAGTTTTGGTCAGCATGGTATTGCCCCAATAGGCTGGGTATTTGGGAGCACAGAAATTGGGAAAATGGGCCATAAAAAGAGGGTTCTGGACGGTTTAGAGAGGCTCCGAAGATTCCCAACATCAGGGTTCTCCGCTCATTTTCAACCATTCACTCTGATCTTTTTGATAGGCAGTCTTGATGGGCCATGGCCTCCAGAAAAAATTGCAATCAGAGGCCGGAACCCTCTCAAAACTCTGAAGAACTGAATTAAGTATGCTGTATGATACGGGGGGATGTTTTGGAAGGGTGCCGGCGATGCTATGGCAGCATTTTCAAGTAGTTTGAACTGATGCACTATCAGAGAAGTGAATAAACACAAAAGGTGGCCAATTAAAGTTGCTCAGAGCACATTTGAATGTGCCTCAGGTGATATGTGTCCCATTGACCCTCAATACAACCTCCAGCTTGCAGTATTAGAAGCCAAAGAGGAAGTCAGGGTGGATTCTCTCCTGTGGTGCCGGAAGAGCTTGAGGGAGCTGTGGAAAAAAATTGGAAGCAACCCTGAGTACAGCTTTACCTCTCCAGAGCGCCTCCTCCCTTCTAAAGGTCGTACCGTGCACCAAACGCGTCGCAAAGTCGTGATTGATGTGTTTGGCAACCGTGTGAAATAATGGTTATCTGCCGTGTTATCTGCTGTCAATGAAGCTCACGGCAAACTGCTTTCTGCCAGTTTCTTAGAACTATTTCCTTCCAATTGACCAATACTAGTCCCTTAAATATTTCTGTGAATTATGGTTAGCTAAATACGGATCGTTGGCTCACTCGGCAGATAACAACCCACTGCCAGCTGATCCGGCGGTAAACCGTCAGCATAATGATAAGTGGGTCACGTTTCCTGCACCGGCACGTGTCGTTTGTGCGGACATTTTTGGTCTCTAGAGCTAGGCTCGTGACCAACCGCGTTACGCCATCACGTGGCTGCGCTTATCACGGTTGGCGAAGCGGCTGGGACAACTGGTTGCTATTTTGGGCGGAGCCGTCAAATATGTGTTCGTACTTAGAATTATTCACTGCTGAACCTTCAGAAAAAGTGCCAAAAGTTCCATAGTGAAAGTTGGATATTTTTCGATTCCAAGTGGATCTAGCGAAACTTGTTTTTCGACTTTTGGTGAGGTTGGGCGTCGGTAGTATGCGGGAAAATGCTCACCGAAAGTCGAAAAACAAGTTGGTCTCAATCGACTTGAAATCAAAAGTTACGCAACTTTGCCTCAAGGACTTTTGGCACTTTTTTAAGGCGTTGGGAGCAAAGTTTTTCTAAGTGCGAACACAAATTTGGCAGGTCCTGCCAAAAGTGTGACGAAAGATCCCAGTCGTTTTAGGAAGCTTTTTTGATCCCTCAGCCTGTCTCGTGATCGAAAAAGTTGCTGACTAAAATCGATTGGTTGCGAGTCTACTCTAGAGCACAAAAGAACTAACGTTCTGTTTGTGAACTTGATGCCACAAGAAAAAATCATCGGCGATGCGAATTAAACCTGGTACCAGTCTCCAACTTGACCCGTTACTCAGTCATATCATTCTGCAAATATGGAAAAGTCAGACCATTTGCAAAGCAGTGTACATGTCTCTTCATGTCGAGGCTTTCGGAATAGCACTAAATTTTGACGCCTTCTCGGTTAGAGCAGCAATAAGTGGCCTTGATCTTTACGTCAACAAGCTTGCTTTCAATGTTCATAGACAGGCTGGTTTCGAGCCTAGGTGGTGACTACTGGGAGAGAGCCCCGCCTCCGCCCGCAACTGCTCATATTGTTTATTTCAGATCATTTCATTTGGCCGCAGTGTTCCCTGAGTCGTAATTGACGTGATTCCCTACATTCGTCGCTGGAAATTACAGCCCAATAAAATACCCACGCCGCAGGAGCAATGGGAATGCACCAAGTTGGTTTTATTGTCCTGTCTTTCGATGGAACTTCCCATGGTTAGTACCAGACCAAGCCCATCTTTTGACATGTCCCTGAATTTTACTGAAAGATCTGGGCTTTCTCCCCTATCACTGAATGGGTCGGGATGCAGACCTACCACGTACCATTTCCCTCGGTCAAAACCACGGCGCCCCAAATCGCTGCGTTCTTCGCGTTCAAGGATATATTCCACTACTTTGCGCGCCGGGTGTTACATTACGGGCCGCTCTACACATCCACAAAATCCACCACAAACATTCTGCGCCATTTGGACTTGCAGCAGAGTAAGCTTATCCCGCGGAGGTGGCGATTTTAGGCACAGGAACCGTGGCAGGGTCGATAATCTATTGCTATCTGACTGGCGGTCTGCACGTTATCACTGTTCGCATTTGGATGGCACTGCGTTTGTTCCGGGCGATTGACGCGTATAGCGGATACGGGAACAGTATTTACTGATGGAACGAAAACTGATAGCAGAAGCAGAAGCGAAAGTCGAGGGTGGGGTAGGGAAAAGAAGGACTGAACCGTGTATTGTTGCGGCGTCCGAACTTTGGTTAATCTCCAAATTCCTGAATCGCACCACGGCCCTTTTTCAATGAGGTTTGAATTAGGCGTCCCTCAACACCCTCGCAACAAATACTTTGAAGACTCTCGGTGACGATGCGAAAGTTGAAAATTCAAAGGGGAAGCCAACCTGAACATGGTGAATTCTGACATGATTTGAGAGCTAAAAATATCATTTAATCTAGGGTACCCGGATCCGTTTCTCTAACTTTCATACATCCTCTTCGTTGTAGACTTGAACATCCTCTTTGATCAGATCCGGAGCTTAATTTACCGGATGCCGGCGATCAAACTTATTCTCAACCAACTTCTTCATATCTGGCTGACAATCGAACTCTGTGCACCGGGCCCCGAGTCCCCTTCCGCCGCATCACAAAGTTCTGCAATACGCTAACTCCATCGCTCGCCGCGGCCGTCACGGTGTTTTCCGGGATTCGGGAAGGACTTGAGAATCACGGCCCAGGCTCGAAGAGTCTTGGGAACGTAACTTGCCGGGGGGTTGGCGGGAATCCAACATGGGCCCCAGGTACCGCAAAACAAAAACAAAAAGGCCGAAAAGGAACAACACGCCATAATTGGTAGCCCGGTTTCACCTCGCAGCAATCCGATTACTGCAGCGCATTGCGGCGCAGGTCTACTAGTAGGCCCCCTGGTAAGCTAGCGCCATGAATCATATCCTGAAAACGTATTAATGGTGCTATTCTTTGGCCAGTTCGAGCGGGTCCGTGAGATCGTGGGCAGTGTAGTTCAAACGTTCCAATTCCGAGAGAAGAGCATCTCAAATTTATTTCGTTGATCACGTCACGGGTGCGGAGCTGCGCGGAGTCCCATCTCAATCTGGGCGATAACTGTCACCTCCTGGATGCCACTTACAGTTTAGCTGGGTCTGTATCAACGGACATGCTCATTAATTTGTTTAAACGGTTTCAGGAATCTACCGGTGGCTAGAGTTTTTTTGCTCCTGTATCTGTTGGCGCCATCACACTAACCCCAATATGGTTTTTTTAATGAACGGTGGACTCAATATAAAAGGTGGTGCAATTCCTGAGAGGACTTCAACGCAAACCAAACCTCCTCCTTCGAACTCAGTCTCCAACTAACATCATGAGATTCACCTTCACCGCTGTACTTTTCGCTCTCGCTGCCATCACCTTGGCCGCCCCGACCCGTATGTGTTTTCTATGTGTTTTCTCCAAATCCATTTGCAATCATGCTAACGAGTCTACAGCAGCGGAAGATAGTATTGATGTCCCTGCTGAGGACGTTAGTGCAGGCTCTGCCAACAAAAGCTTCTAAGGTATTTTACTCGCCCAAAAGCCACCCTCCCCTAACTGAATCCCTGCCAGGCCCACCTCACCGGTTATTAGAATTCCCAATGCCTCTGTGTACACCGTCCTGTTATTTCATAATTGAGGAGTAAAAGCCGAGAAACGTGAAGCATGCGTGTTTTCTATGATCGATTCTGCGCGAGATGTGTCGACGTTGTTCAGAAATGCATTCTCCGCCGGTCAAAGTCGGGTCGGACTCATGCTCCTTCGCGGGGGCCTTTCAGCAGACTGCATAAAAGAATTATCATGATCCTTCAACACTGTTCTCCTGTCGCAGTCACGGTGAGGCAATTCGACTCGGCATATTCGGACAACACGACGCTGGGATGGTGCCACGAACCTATCAGGCTTCGTACCCTTGTCCCCCGATAGGATCCTAATCTACGGTAATTAACGACAGGATGCACTGTCAGGAACCCTGTGTCTTTTTGTTCGAAGTTCAACCCTAAATGCACCCGGGAACATTGTAAGCACTCAGGGCTGCGTGAATTCGGAGTGACATTCCCAACGTCAAGTAATTGCGTAGATAGAACACAGCGAGAAGTAGGACTCCCATGGTTCTGCTGGTGGAAGTTCCGTCCTGATTCCACGCGCTTCGAAGAATGCAACGTCACTTGATGATGAGTTTTGATTCTAGGGAAGGGATAGCGCGGAGCTCCGAGCGTTGGGCCTTGGTATGACGTTCCGGGTAAGGGAAGGGACGCGGGGAGACACCAAATATATTTACAACTTGGAGGCAATTTACAGCCTAGGGAAATTTACACATAAACGTCTAGATGGTGAATACGATGGCATTTGGAGAGTCTCCCAACTCCTAGACTTTGTCCCCTTCCCATTGACTCGTAACGGTCGTCATGCTAATTTTGAGCTGGTCGTCCCCTCTAGACTCTCCACTAGTCAAAGTCGTAAGTGGAATGCTGCGGTTGTTGTATCTCGAAGTGGCGTTGGCGGCCGTACTCTCAGACCAGGCACGACCCTGAGCGACCCTGAATAAGATGAACTGGGGCTATTCCCTGTGCAGCACCGCATGAGACCGAGCCCGCTTTGCGCAAACGAAAGAAAACTTGCCTGCACCTGTCCCAGTGCGGCAGAAGGATATTCTGCAGGGGCGTGTTGCGAGCGTAACAGATAAGGAACACCAATCCCCAAGTACTGTAAAGCGCGGCAGACTCGACCAGCATTGCCGAAACCGAGACGTATTGACCAGAATGCTGGAAGCCGAGCGATTGTCGAGTGCGACGGCGAACAACCAAATTCGACATGCAATTGCGAGGGTCAAATGACGTTCAGTGAGATCGACAACGACCAGTAGGCGATGCTGAATTGAACCGATTTCACGCCCCAAAACGTGAGGTTGTCGAGGACATGATGGCCCGCATGAGGCTATGGACGAACCTAAACTCCAGTTGAACACCGGCTCAATGAAATGAACAAAATTAAACCCACCGACGGCCCCAAATAAATCAGTAGGAAAAAACTATCCAGTAATTCCAGCCCCAAATCAAGGTGAAACGCCAGAGCTAAAAAGCGTGTCAGTTCCCAATTGTCGAGATATGAGACCGACATACCACAAGTCCATCGGCCAACCAACTCATAAGAACGTATCTGGGTGCTATTAGTGGCGATCGCCTGTGGGCCAAATTACTCACGCGGCAAAAGACATCATGTTGACCCAGGTGGAATAAAACGACAGTGAAGGCATTCGGTCCTCCGGGAATGTTGCGGTCGTCGATGAACGTCATTTGGTTGAATTTTGCATTTCCGCCGAAGCCGAGGCTGGCAAGGATGAACATGCGCAGATATAGCCGACAAAACCCCAGGGGATTTTGGCCCGAGGCAGTTGGAGAAAGATGAGGAGCGTTTGGAATGTGAGGGTAAACAAGATCCCTGCGTCTTTGGTCAGTACTACCTCGCGCGGCAAAATGGGTGACTCAACCGTAGGCAACAGCAGAGGAGGACACCATTGAGGTTAGATCGTTCAATCCACAAGTCCAGTGAGCTCTCGCCAGGAGGGGCAAATGAAGAAGAGTCAGCCATCTCTAGGATGGTAATGTGCAATTCTTGGTAACGGTGAACGGATACCAGAGAGGGAGCGTCGAAGAACGAGCGGGCTAGCTCGCTTAAATGAGATTTTGGTTCTTAAGTATGGCTTAGGACACGGATGGTGACTGGACTCCCACGTCATGTCCGAGTCCGCCCGCTTTCGAGCGACTTTCTGATGAGACAGAGATCTAGTAACCACGGTTAAGCTTAGCACTCAATGGACGGGAACAATAGATGGGAGACAGAAACTTCTCAAGATAAATTTAGCAGGCTCATGGAGCGCCGTCTGAGAACGGCCAATGCACCTACAATGCCGGTTAGGCTTTCGCGCATTCAGAACTGATCAACCAAATTTGATAGCGTCCCAGATATGGAGAAACAAAGGAACGATGCTACGGAAGCCAAAACTTGAGAGACATTGTGCGCGTGTAGGCGCATGTCCTGGGGAGGTCGTCAGTTCAGTTTGTCATCATCATCAAGGAAATGTGTACCTCAGACCGAGTTCATGAGATCGTAAATCTTCGTCCAGTCCTTGCAGGTCTGCGTGCCGGCGCACTTCGACTGTGCGTGGGCTCCAAAGGGATCAACAACACATTTCAAGCCGCCTATCCCCTCGACATAGGACCATCTGTCGAATAAAATTCAACGCAATGATTCAGTGACCGCCGACGTCCCATTCTTGCCCATAGATCCTTCAATATAGTCCCGCCGGATGATATCGAGACATCTTAGCTGGTGGAACATCGACAACCATGAAAAGTTCCCTCTGAGGACCCAACCGTACCAGTCCGCTGTATGGGAAGAGGGCCCCCATTGTTCATCTGCCTGGGGCCCACTCAAACGGATATCTGACCGTATTATTATTGGCTGTTTGTGGAGTCTGACTCCGGGAGACAAACCTGGCCGAATTATGCACCTCCATAAAAACTTCATCTAGGGGGCCAATATTCCATGCCGGAGATGCTCCGCCTCCTTACAATGTGACCGTCGTCAATCGCAGCCGAGAGATGTAGATTTACGCTCACGGGATCAGGAATGCGGATAGGTCCGATGCTTGCGGCATTCGAACGAAGGCAACCAGAATGAGAGTCAAGATACCGATGGTAACTCCAACACTTGCGAATCGTGCGTACATGGAAGAGAAGCTGAGGGTGAAAGAGGAGGAAATAGCACCCGTGTAAGAAGCTTTATGTGAAGCAGTAATGTGGCGCAGATCGGACATAGGGTTTAATTCCCAACTCTCGATAAGCGTCCATGTCCATGCCCACGCGTCCCCGAATCCTTCTCATAGCGACTATTTTGACCGCACTGGCAGCCATCGTCAGTGTGTGCATGATCCCGGTTGTACCTACGACCCCTGCCGCTGGCAGGCATGACTACTGTAAGTTCTTTCAGGAAGTCTGTTAACCCTGAAGGTGACTTTCTACAGCTTACATCGGGGACGACTATCCTGAACTATGGGACGTATCCTCCCTTTCCAATGTTGGCATGACCGTCCAAGAATCTCGCTCGTATCCGATTCACGGGCACGATGCACTCGAAATCTGGGCAACGACGAATGCGAAGGGGTTCGGCTATGTCCGACTCGGCGCTGAACAAAGGGCCTTCGCGGTTTCGATGTTTCATCAGCTACACTGCGTGCGCCTATTGCGCGCTGGTCTCGCTGGTCGATACGATGCGTATGCGCGTGGACACATGCAACACTGTTTAAATTACCTTCGCCAGTAAGATTTCACCAGGTTATTCGATGATCAGTGGCTAACGAACCTTAACCGTAGAATGATTTTGTGCTCTCCAGACCTGACTCTAGAGCCCGCGGACGTCCTCACTCGTGACTTCGAGCTCGACCGAGCGGGCGCAATCCATGTTTGCTCAGATTGGTCGTCGCTCTATAGCGAGGCAGCTGTGAACTGGGCGAATTGGTATAAACCGGGCAATGCATCAGGTCTGGCATGAGGAATAAGGCTGAAATGAGTTAAAGTGTATGGAGCCAGGGCTACATTTGCGTGTAATCCCATTGAGAATCTCATTCGCTTTCCTCCTGGAATGGGTTTATTTGATGGCGCGTAAAAAAAAAATGAACCACAACACCGGTCAGCTCCCGAAGTTCCCACGGTTGAAAATACTCACGGCGATCCCCGGGGAAGAGCTACCTTGCTTCTCTACTAGGCGGCGAGTTAACAAAACAACCCGTGTTGAATCTGTTAACCGCGATGCCAGTGAGCACCGAGTGAGCAGGGTTCGGCGAATTATATTGTATCCACGGATAGTAATCTGTATGAGGGTCAAAGATCGGTGTTCCCACACTGTGGCTCCGTTGATGTTCTTCTGTTTACACGCGCTCACAAGGAACGAAAACTACAATCTGTAGCTTGGCAGATTTCAGCGTCTTCACATGCACATCCGCGGCAATTAGACTAACAGCTCCCATCGCGATAAATTCGATCACGGCGGCGCAAATCTATGGGAACCGAGAGGCAGGAAGGGCGTCCTGATCCGCGTTGTCCAAGAGTAATTCAGTGCAAAACCATGACGCTGTAAATGCCCACGGTTGTATTTTAATCAATGACACCCGCAGATTACTTCCTCTAGAATTAATTCGTCTCTCGCACTAGAACCCACATCGGAAAACTGTCCCCGTTCACACCGATGAAAGTATTGCTACAGTCGTAGATCCCATTCTTTCCCTTTGGCATGACCTGAAAGCCGAGCTTGGTATAAACTTCTACCTTCGCAAACATTAAGTTTCCCGAGCTGAAAAAGGGTAAGTGAGTACGCACATTTGTCTCCGTCTCGGTTTCCACACAGAGCATGGCGCCCGTTCGACGAGCCTTCTCAACAATGACATCGATTAGAAGACCTGCTGCACCTTTGCGTTGATACTGAGGGTCCACTCCCAGGGTTTGGAGATGCCAAGAGTTGTGCTTCGCGCCATCTCCCAGTGCGGAGGCAACGAAGTTATCATATCGAGGAAGGAACTTGGCTCCTGTCAGTATATGGTGCTAATAAGCACGGGCTGGGGATATACCTGAGCATGCCACCACTGCTGAAGTTCCTCGCTGAACGACGCCATGAGTGGCCCAAGTGAGTATTTCTGTTGGGCCTCCCTGACCGTTCGACTGAGCCCTAGCCCCACACGAACATCAACACATCACTCACGTATCGTACAATGTATGCCCCGGACCAAACCATACCGCACACCCAACTATTCTTCTCTCCGTGTCGTCCGTTTCCGCAACATAAACTTCACCGCCCAGCAGACCTGCAACGACAGTCGATTTCCAGAAAGGACCGATATGGGTGGTGGCTGGATCTTTGGGGTCATGTCCCGTCACGATGGCGGTGAAAAGATCTTGAGAGGAATCCTCAGAGGCAAAATAAAACAGGGATGAAAGTGACGTGCCCCCGGTAAAAGCTTTGGTTAGCACGAGCTCAATATCGCGCATTTCTGGTAGGCTTCCAGAATCAAACCCCTCGAGGGCCGGCGAGTCGAGCTTTCGGACGCGGAATGGGGCGGGCATCTTAACTCCTGTCTTTCGTCGGCAGAGCAGGCCGTTTATGAGCGGCTTGGAAGACGGAAAGAAAATCTCGCACGACGTAGCCGGGAGCAATGCCAGTGGCGGCTTCTTCTGTCACCTTCTCTCGTCGCGACTGATTCGCGTAATTATACCCACCCGCCAGCGCAAAGAGTCAGCTGAGCATGAATCTCTCCCAGAAGTCATAAAACCCAGCCTCCCTTGATTCCCATCCACCCCTGCATCCCTACTATGGTCAAGACCGAAATGAAGGGCCTCGAGCCAGAGGTCACTAGCGATAATGCACTCCTTGCCAGCTTGGGGTACAAACAAGAACTCAAGCGTGCATTTACACCCATCGAATTATTCGGGTTCGGGTTCTCGGTCTCCGCTATCGCACCTTCCGTGGCGTGAGTGAACGGCGTCCGAGTCGTCTCTCGTCAATTATCTCACTGTCTTTCAGCTCTGTCCTTGTATATTCGCTTCCTAATGGTGGATCGTCTGCAATGATTTGGGGAGTAAGAAAGTCCAGGTTATGCCGCGCCTTCCATTCTCACCAGGCTTCAGTGGGCCGTGTCGACTGTTTTCCTGATGTTTATCGCAATGGCTATGGCAGAGCTTGGATCGTCAGCACCGACCTCGGGTAACTACTGATTTTCGTGCTGAACGAATTATTTAAAACTGATCATTTAGGTGGTCTGTATTATTGGACCTATAAATTCGCGTCGCCACGATTCCGAAATGTCCTTTGTTGGATGGTTGGCTTTAGTCTCTTTTGACAGACTATCACTCGTAACCTCGTTCCACAGGTTGGCTATACCAATACGATCTCCTACATCACCGGTGTCGCTGGTGTAGACTGGTCCTGCGCTACTCTGATCATGGCTGGGGTTACCATCGGTTCGGATGGGCGGTTCGTCTTGTCTCTTATAAACAGGCGCTACAGCGGTAAATTTGTTCCTCGTTTATTGTAGGTTCATCCCCACTGTGCATCAAACATTGTGCGTGAACTGTCTTGAGATTACCTCTTTGGCTAACTTGACTCAGTGGGGTGTACTGTGCAGTTCTGGCGTCGCATGGGCTCGTCGCTAGCTGCGCTACGAAGGTCATTGCACGGCTTCAGTATTTATTTATTACCATCAATATTGCGTTGGTCAAAACACTTGCATTGGTTTCTCCATTTATTTTAACCCCTCTTAGGCTTATTTTGGTCCTGGTCATTGGACTGCCAATTGCTACCCCAGCGGACCTCAAAAACGATGCCAAGTATACGTTTGGGAATTTTACGAACCGTGGGTTTTATTGTCTCTCCTTCGTCAACTACCTGAGCTCAAAGCCTTGTTAGTGACCCCCTGGCCGAACGGTTACGCTTTTATTCTAAGTTTCCTTGCCCCATTGGTGGGTCTTACGGCTTGCAAGTTCACATCTGATTCTGAACTTCATCGCAGTGGACCGTAGGTTAGTCGGTCCGAAACCTTCCCTTTGTCCTCCTCCTCACAACGGCGCAGGTGGTTTCGATGTTGGGGTTCACATTAGCGAGGAGGCGCTGAACGCGAATGTGGCCGTTCCGTGGGCCATAATGTCGGTGACCGCTATCGGCTGCACGCTGGGCTTTGCAGTGCAGATCGCGGTCGCGTTTTGCATGGGTCCCGATACAGTGTCCATTCTATCGAGTCCGATACAGCAACCATTTGCCACGGTGATGATCGTTAGTCGAAATCCTGACCGTTCTCTGACCTGCTCCCATAGATACTTCTCAACAGCTTCGGGAAACATGGGATGCTTGCCATCTGGTCTTTTATATTTATTGCACTGTATGCCTCGCGTTTAACTGCCCAACCAAAGCCGCTAACCCATTCTGAAAAGGTACATGGCCGGCGTCAGTCTGGTAAATGAGCTTCGCACGACGAAGTTGGCTCTTATACTGAATACAATCACTTCAGCTTACATCGTCATCCCGCCAGACATTCGCGTCTGTGTTCTTGTTCGGATATCTCATGTGCAATCTCAACTAATCCCCAACGCAGGTTTTCACGCGACGGTGCTTTGCCGTTTTCCAGATTCCTCTACAAAATCAACTCGTTTACGGGTACCCCGGTTCGATGCGTTTGGTTTTCGACAACCTGTGCGGGACTCTTGGGGCTTATCACTTTCGCGGGCCCGGCTGCTGCCGGTGCACTATTTACACTCGGGGTCATCGGCCAGTACGTGGCCAACTCGATCCCAATTACCACAAGATGGCTCGGTGGTCAGCCGTTCAAGAAAGGGCCGTTCAGTTTGGGAGCCTTTGTACGCTTTTACAGTTGGTTTTTCATTTAACAAGGACCCTCAATAATATTGCAGAGCTTGCCCGTCGCGATCGTCGCCGTCCTGTGGATGTGGTTCATGACTATCGTCCTGCTATTCCCAAGCTTCCCGGATCCCAACGCAGAAACGATGAACTATTCTGTTGTGGTTTTGTTCGGCGTCCTCTTCCTGGCCCTTGCGTACTATTACTTGCCGTACTATGGCGGCCGGCATTGGTTCAAAGGTCCGGTCTCAACCATTGATGGTGGAGCTGGCGAAGGAGACTCAGACCTTGGAGAGAAGTCGGAGGGACATGGGAGCAACCAATAATGTGTTAGTTACGTGCAACCATATGCACCAGGTTTTACCAAAACAATTTGTACCTCGCCTGACCTTGTCCGCCGCCTATTTAGTCGATATTCTGAATGAAGCATTTGGGAAGAGCTGGTAAAGTTGAACCGAAGTAGATATTCTCCCACTCCAGAAACTGTTAAACCAATTCGGAGTGAGCCGGGGTTGAACCACTGTTGGAGTAATATGCGGGAACGCCCAATTTAGAATGTTTCCGGAGTATTCATTACGATAAATGCGAGCACCATCCCTGCAGCTCCTGATAAATGAACCCCTCACTCGGGTCTAATTCCTTTAAACCTTTTGAATCCGATGCTAAACCCCGACGTCCGCATAACTGAAGTGTCCCCCCGCTAACCGGCACATGGCCACTTACACTCCTCTGCTTTCCAGCCCTCCCGCGTCCGACGTTCCGGATGATGAGTGGGGCTCTCCTGCTCCCAAGAGAGAAGCCACCCAGCCCTTGTTCTCTTCGCTCAGACGGATCGCAGAAATCGCGGATCGCACCGTCTGCTTCGTCTTCGTTGCTTGTTTGGTTTCCCTTGCCTCGTTGGCATTGAATATCAGCCTCACCCTCTCCCCATCACTCTCATCCGCGCCCTCACCGACGAGATTGCCCTATCCGAACCCATACATCGGTCTCGAACACGCCGTGCTCACGGACATCTCCCCTCCCGCCCCCATCGTCAACTTCCCCCTCGTCCTCGCGCAGATAAATTCGTCCAACCCCAAATCGGTGTACCTCCAGCAGCCCCGCACCCTGACCACCTTTGGGATGATATATCCGCAGGAGAGAGAATTCCATGTCGATGAGAAGGTATGGATTTCTTTCTTTTGAGGTTGACGAAGTAATGGAGTTTCCCAGGTGTCCACAATCATACAGTTCAGGACCCTCGATTTCAGAATGGAACGCTGCATCGCAGTCCTCGAGATCCCCTCGCCGGCCGATGTTCATGATTTCCCCAACAAGACCGTTGTGTTATCGGACAACGCACCGTCTCTTGAGATCTGGTTGTTGGACGCTGCAGACGACATTGATCAGCACACATTATCCTGGATCACTCGGCCCAGAAGGACGCGTCTCCTCAGCACGATGGCTGTGCGTCCAGGCCACAACCTGCTCGAAAGTCCGACCTTTACTTGTTCGGCTCGCACTTTGGTTACGTTGGAGATTGGTTGTTCGACGCCGGGGTGTCGGCTCGGCTTTCGACAAGACAAGAAGTCGCCCCGATTAGGTGAGTAAACTTGCTTTGGCTGCGAGTTTGAGTTCCATTGTTTGTTCTGACCGAATCTTGCAGCGTTCTTCCTCAGACAACATCATAATGAGGGGTCCCTCGAACGCGGCTAACGGCAGATACCACCAGGACCAGCCGAATGTCGGACAGCGGGCGTTTAATATGAACGATGAATTTCGAGTCGGCGATGTATAGCTACCAATTACGTAGGCGTCCACAAGGATGTATAGTATGTTCTAGCCATAGAGATTTTTCAGTTCGTAATCGGACAGTTGAAGAGGAAAATTATAGAGAGCGGCGGTCCACTCCCCGTCCGAATCGGCCATCGTGAATAGTAGTTCAGTGGCAAGTATCTGCTCGTGAGTGTGATCGGGTTTTTTGAGTGTCTTGAAATAATGAATGCGGAGTTCCTTCGGACCAGAACTTCCTTTTGAGGTTTGCAGAAGCTGTTTCCCGACCGACCCCCGATGTCCCCGTCCGTAGCCGTGCTACCTTCCAGATAACAATGGACGAAGAGGCGGGACAGTTTGCCCAGGCTCTGTAGGGAGCGTGTAGTGCGTTCGAACGAGCCCTTGACACGTTCGTTTCAGCACCGACCGACGCAATCGTTGATGAGACGAACCATGCGATTCGACTCTCCACATAGCACGTGCTGGACGGAGAGACTGCCTAGATTCGGTGCGTCGTCTAGCACACCTAAATAACGGGATGAGTGACGATTTCAGTTTGAGAGTCGACGGGTGAGTACCTGGGTCCATGTTAAAGTTGATGTCGTGAATTTCATACAGTTGTTTACAACAGGGCCCTGCAGTCCTCAGGAGCCATCCCCCAGAACCACTTCCATAGGTATTACTCAGGATCTGGATGTTGGGGAAGCAGGGGATTATCGGCGCCAAGTAGTCGTCAAGCGTCAGTCTTGAAACTGATGGAAACGAAAAGTCCTCTAAAGACGTTGTGAAAATGTCGGCCATCCGGGAGTGAACACCGAGGATCGTCAGGGAGCGCAACGTAGGCAATACTCGGAGCGTGCGGATGAACTGGATGATTGGCTGACAGTTGTTCATCGTAGCTTCCCGTAAATCGACGGACAACGATCTCGAGAGGAGTGTGAGAATTATGGGATAAAAAAGCGAGAAGAACACTCACTGAATGTACGGACGGACGTGGGGATTCTTCTGGATGTATTTCATGCGACCCACGAGCAAAGCGGGTATCCCATGAAACCGAGTCCACACGGCGGGGAGCAATATGCTGCGCAGGGCGCGACATGCCTGCGAGAGTGCTCTCAAAGTCCTGGCTCCATCGAACCTGCTCCTCCGCACCCCGTGAAAACGGGCATCGACTTCAACGAGAATCAATGGTGGGTAGTATTTGGTGATCTCCACAAGAATTTAAGTCGGGAGATCCAGCAGAGATGGCATGTTGCAGGTGGCACCACGTCGGAAAATAACGTAACGCTGTTGGCTTGATCCGCGTTGACCCGATAACTGTGCCGGCAACGGCCGGGTCTCACTGTAAGGTTTCCTTGTTGAACTTAGCATTGCCCGATGCATGTTCGCGCGGAGCGGGCGACTCGGAAACCGCCCAATGAATCAAATCGTCAAGGTTAACCTGACAATTGAACCCGCTGACAGGAATCAGGCGTGTGAAGTTAGCGGGAGTAGACTCAGGCTCATATCGCGAGCCTGTTATATGCGGAATTGACCCTGAGGCTCGGATCGATTCCAATCTCCATCGTCCTCACTGACTCGAGGGACCTTTCTGATTCGCAGCCAGAACCTGCCAGTCGATTTAGTTACCCACCGGGTAAACGTCGATACTTCCCCAATTTATCCCTGCCATTGTTGCTTGGTTTATTCTGGGTGCGCTAAAGATCGATGAGTCCGGGTATCTCGGGTAAACTTTGATTCGACGATTCGGGGTATTCGCGTAGACCTTCCACTTAAGCACTCCACCGCCCGCTTTCACAGCGCATCCCGTCGTCCGTCAAGGCACAGCACTGAACGCGTTTGGAGGATTTTCGATGGAAACTCCATGTCATAAATTCTACACCCTGCAACAATGGTGAGGTTGCGAGTCGACAGGCATCCGAGTCACCACCATTGTTAATTTCTCAGTCTTTGGTATTCCCGTTCGTTTTTCAACCGTCTGAATGACATGCTTTTGATGCTGTTGTTGAATTGTTGGACCTTCTCAAGCTGAACATTTAGTACCAAGTCGTGCGCACGAGTTTATCGTGGAGTATGGCATGATCCTTTGCATGAATATTAACTGGGAGGATTTATTATACTCGTCTTGATCAATTTCCGCCTATTTTCCACAGTAATAGCTTCTTGATTGGGAATATCAAGGCCCTCCGGGCATCCCTGGTACCTCTTCCCAGACCCTAGCATACAAACATTCATATATTTTTTCGTGGCTCGCGAGTCTCGCGCGGCCTCGTTCCTCGGCCTACTCGCCTCAGTCTCGCGCCATGAGAATTGCAGTCTACCCCTACCCCTATCCACATACCGACCAATCAGGGAGCGACATCAGGTTAACCGATTCATTATTTGGGAATTTAAATTTATCCTGAAAAGGAAGTGCTACGATCGGAGGCATCAATCCATGATGGAATTTCGTGTTTTAGACCTGGTAATGGTACCAGGAATCACTGATGCAAACATTTCCGCAGTGTTCCGCAGCTTCCATTCAAGCACAGTTGCCTTTCGCCTTGCTTCCACGCGTATGGACGCAAAATTCTGGCCTCAGAAGCTGGGCAATGTACTCCCTGCACAAGGCGCCCCTCAATTCTCCGCTCAGCGGCGATCCTCTCATTGACCTTGATTCTGGCTGTTTTGACTCTGCTTTCGTCGCGATTTGGGCGTCTGGACAATTCAAGAACATTCTACCACAACGTAACAGCGGTCCAAGATGTTTGTATCGACGTAATCAACCGGACTGCATCGTATGCTGGACACATCGGACTCGATGGCGACAGTGACAAAACGCCGAAGCGATCCTTCTTCTGGCAAGCATGAAAACCCCTAGTTCCCCTGCTTCGTGTCTCATAAGTAGCTTGACCTAGGTACTTTGAAGCAGAGGAGGAACCCACCTCAGCGCCGCTTATGTCCGTCTATATTAAATTCGGCCCTCATTCAATGCTGATGCACTCGCAGTCTTACGATTGGCGGCGGTCCGGGAACCAGTGCGATGATGAATACTCTCTGGGGCCAATCACCGTGTCTGGCCTCTGAAAGCGGACTCGTCCCTAATCCGAACCGGTGGACGCAGCGTCACAACTTGATTGCGCTCGACCATGTACGTTGAACACCTCGACTTATCCGAGTCATTCTACAGCTCAATTTCTGCAGCCGGTCGGTGTTGGCTTCTCCTATGGCACTCAGTTAACAACAGTCGGTCCGCTGCCTACGATGTTTACGACTTCCTGCAAAAATTCTTCATTCTGTTTCCTTACCTCGCAAAGTACGGCGCGCGCTGATAAAGTTGGATTTTCTGGAAATGATCTCCTCCCAGGAATAAATTCGTCGTATCCGGTGGCTCATACGGCGGAATCTACGTCCCCAACATTGCCACCGTCATCCACGAACAAAACCTGCTCCTTGCAAACGGCGGCGGCGATCCCGGCGCGGTCCACATTCATCTCGATGCGCTCATCCTGAACAATCCTTTCACTGTGAGTTCGTGGTCTCTGCAGTAGTCCCCTGGGGCTCACCGGAGACAGAACCCAATGTCGCATTTCTCGTGGCTACTGCACTATCGTTGCGTAGACCACGCACTGTACAACACCACCCAGTGCGAGACGCATTACCCTGAGGTTCCGGTGTGTCTCGGGAGCATCCAGATGGCGTTCGACGTCCCCACGCTAGCAAATCGTCTAGTATCACAGGAGCTGTGCTGGAAGCTTCAGGACGATTTGCATGGGATCAACCAGGAAGATATACGGCGGACGGTATGTCTGTCACTCCGCATGCCTGAAGCTCTCTGCATATCTGCATCCTAACTGCAATCGGGTATGTAGTGCAACGAGGACCCGGACGATCCAATAGGATGTCACAAAGAGTTTACCTGGGTCCAGAACATCTTCGACGACGAGACTGTGCGGCGCGGCCTCGGGATCGCGCACAACCTCACCTTCACGTCGTTGAACCTCGATGTGAATGCCAAATTCGGTGCGAACGGAGACGTGTTAGGCAGTTCTGCTCATCTTCATTTATTTATCGTCTAATAACCGACTCGTACATATAGACTCCGCCCGCATCATCTGATGTATCCCCCCTTGCTTGAAGCGGGCATCCGACTTCTCCGTGAGCGTCTCCCCTAGCACCCCATCGGACATGTACTGAACAGTCAACTTCCTGTGATGCAGACTACGTTGGAACGGAGGACGCAAACTGCGCCTGGCCTGGGGTCTTTTCATTTGTCCGTCTATCGCTATCCCTATCCACCCCTGCCCGTGTCCCAATTCCTAACTTTGACTCCAGTTGGAACTCCTCTCCACCCCATTCCAACAAGCCTTCCTCACGGCTCCGGACGTCCCTTGGCCCAATGGCACGAAAGACGTAGCCACCGTGCGCACCGTGGGCGAGGGCGCAGGCAATATGACGTTCATCCTCGTTCGTGAAGCTGGCCACTTCGTGCGTTTCTCCTTGATTTCGATTTCGCTTTTAGCGAGTACTGATACAGAAAACAGACGCTCAAAGACCAACCTGCGCTCGCGAAGAAAATTGTGGAACATTGGATCGCCAACGAACCGTTCTTTTGAGCACATCCCACAAACTCACCCTCCAGTCTTTACAATTGTGCTCCGTTCAGCGCATTATACTTGTTGAATCTGGATACCATATTGAGTTGAGTTCGTGATCTTGGTTTCGGCAGCGGAGGCTGTGCCAGTGACTCTTGCTTCTTACCTTCATCCTCCATCTCCACAACGTCCCTGCCACCTGAAGCTCACTGGTTATGCCCTCCCTTCCCGACCTTCCTACTGAGCTTCTCATGGAAATAATCAAATACTATCCTGAACTGTATGTGGAGGTGGACGCCCGCGTGAAAGGAGTGCTCAGCGGGCAATACCCCGGGAACGATGCAGTGCGCGCACTATCACAGACTTCTCGAATGCTGCGGGCTATATATCTTCCCGTGCTTTGGGAGCGCTTCCACAGCTGCTTCACGGTGCGAAATCGGCCCAAACGCAAGATCAGAACCCGAGCAAAAATGCTCGAACGCCGTATGAAAGGAATTCAAAAAACGCCATACATACAAACCTACATCCGGTTAGTACTGCCTATCTCTGCTCTTTCTTTGTTCACTGCCTATTTCTCAACGCGTTCTCTTCTGTAACTTATATTAGGTCCTTATCTATCTCGCTCTCGGAGTGCACGATGGAGAACTGGCAACCGATGGCAGAATTCATCCGCGTGCTAGACTTGCTACCTAATTTGAGGGAGCTGACTCTGACCCCATTCCCGCACCACATGATACCCGTGCTAGCCACCGCCTGCGAGGGAAAATCCTACCCCTCAATCTTAACACTGACGATTGACGATACGCTGGCGTGCATCATGCACTGTTTTCCTAACGTCGAAACACTAAATCTTTCCGACGATGCATCGGGCGCCCTGTTCGTGGCCGGAAAGGAACACTGCAAGTACATCCATACTATCAACAATGTCGTGCTGTCACCCTACATCGTCGAACGTGAGTTCCATGGCTTGACTCCTGATGAATATCTTAATCCATGGAACATAGTCCTTCGCGACGCCGTTCCAAAGTTGAAGCGGCTTTCCCTTTGGAGTACGATTCGATTGGTGAGTCTGAGGTACAATAAATATATCCAGGCCCCTTCCAAATCACCCGCCTTTTTTTGTAGGACACTCTTCGCCTACTCGAGGGAATAGAGAATCTCTCGGACTTGCGAATCCGTCGTTCAAGTTGTCCTAGGGTGCTGTTGGCTTCCGTTATCCCTGCAGAGGAAATTATCGCGGTCGCTAAACGGGTCCTCCGCACCTCTAACGCGAAGGGCCGGAAGGAACTTCGTGTCGAGGAATTTGAGGAAATTCGATGGAGTAACGAGGGATTTCGCAAGGAGACATTGGTAGTAGTCGTAGAGTGAAGATTGTAGCGTTGCTAAAATATCCCACTTCTTTCACGGTTTTCCCAGTAGCTCCGACTAGTAGGACTCTCGCGATCTTCGTCGTAGTAAGTCCCTCCCAAGCTTCTACCACTTTCTCTTGCCCTCGCTCGCCCGACGTGGCCATCCCCCCCGTTCTTTGACAGTGTCGAGATCAATGACTGCTACGCGTTCGGCGGAGTCGGGGGTGCGGCAACCATGAGGCCGCGCGTTTATTTCATCGCTCACTTCACGAACGTTTCCAGGTGCCGCCATTCACCCACAAAGCGGGGACGCAGGAGAAATAAAATACAATTCCGCATAATGTACACCCAGGGACTACGCGACCAAAACCCCGTAAATAAAAAGTCCATACGCAGTCCATCTATCCCCGGTTGCCGTAGCCATACGCAGGCCTTGGAGGTATTGGAGGCACCACCGACATCGTCGAGTACAAACTACACGTCGTGCTGCTTGTCCGCGACATCAACGCCGGTCCCGGCCGCGGAATGAGCGGGACCTGCGAGTTATTCGTCCGCAGACTCTGGTTGGTGGCGGTCAAATCGCTCGCCATGGAGGGCCGCAAAGCGAGAGCGGGCGGCTGCAAGTATCCACCACCGCTCCGCATGCCGACCGTCGAGCCGCGCGACGACATGCTCCGCTCGCGCTCCAACTCCTTCTCCCTCTCCTGCTGCGCAAACCGGCGCCACCCCTCCTCCCGTCGCTCGCGACGCGTGCTCGGCGCATGCCCCAGCGTCAGCCCGTCCCCGCCGTCCACCCTCGCCTCGTCGTCGCTGCTGGGGGTCGTCGCGCCCGTGACGGCGTGCAGCGCATGGAGGACGCTCGCCCGAATCGCCTGTGTCCACCCCTCACCCTGACCCTGCGCCTGGCTCTCGTCAAGATGCCCTGTGTCAGGAGGAGGCCGCAGCGGCGCCCACCCCGGCTCCCCACCCCCGCGCACCGCGAAGCTCTCCCGCCGCCACGGCACCTCCAGCCCCCGCCCGTCCCCAAGCGACATGAAGCGCGGCCTTGCCATCCCGTCCTGCTCCCTCGGCGTCCCAAGCTCGTGCGCCGACTGTGCGAATGGCGCCCCGAAGCCGACGGCAAAGTTCGCAGCATGCTGCGGCGCGCGGATACGCTCCTCTTGCTCCGTATCCCCGTCTTCGTCCTGCTCCTCGTGCACCCCGAGCGCAGTGCTGGCGCGGCTGGCGGAGCCGTTGGTGACGCAAAGCGTGCTCGCGCTGGGCAGGTGCGAGCGTACGCTCCCGCTGCGGCTGCTGGCAGCGCTTCGTGTACTTCTCCGCGTACTGCTGCTCGTGCTGAGGCTCACGCGGTGCGGGTCGCGGTCGGCGAGGTGCGCGGGGAGGGGGCGCGCGGTCGGGTATGGACCGCCGTTAGACAGCGGGATCGGCGGCAGTGGGTACGCCGCGCTGTCCGGGAGTGGGGGCAGGTGGTGTGGGGAGTAGTAAGTGGTGTCGGCGAACGGGTTGGGGTGTTGCTGGTAGGGCTCGAATGGGGGCTGATGTTGGTGGTAGGACGTGTCGAAGGGATGTGGGTATGAGGCGCGGCTGCTGAGCACGCTGTCTGAGCGCTTCGGCTCCCCTACGTCACGGTCTCCGGTGAACGAGAAGAGATCCGGGGCGGTGGGCTCCTTCTCGTCGGCCAGCACTACGGGGTCCCACGCAATATTGGAGACGGCCTCGCGCGACTCCCGGCGGCGGTTGCGTATCCGGAAGAGACACGCGACGATGGCGACGACGAATGCGAAGAGGATGAGCGCGGCGAGGGCGATGGCCGCGTAGAAGGGTGCGCCGTGTGTCATCGTCTGGGGAGGCACTGCCGCTGCGCTGCTGATCGAGGCTGAGGGGGATGCAATAACAGAGGGCGGCGGGGAGTCCGATGACGAAGCGCTTGTGGTCGACGAGACGGAAGAAGAAAGGGAGGAGGGGGTAGAAGGTGATGACGGTGCAGGGGACGAAACCACCGGCGAGGTAGATGAAGACGCTGTCGTCGACGAGGAACTGTCGGTGACACTGGCAGAGAGTACGGTGGCGGAGAAGAATGACGAGGATGCCGTCAAAAGAGTTGCTGTCGAGGATGCCAAGGTGGACGGGGAACTTGAGTCAACACTCGCGCTGGAAGTAGGTACCGCCGCAGACGCGAACGATAGAGCACCCGCTATTGACTCGACTTTTTGAGGCGCGTCGTCCTGTGGGGCGACTTCTACTGGCGGGGAAGCGTAATATGGTCTGTTTTGTCCGGTCGGGGACTCGCCAGGTGCCACAGTCCGTTCCGGGACAGGGAAACGTGGGTTCAGACGGTCGGAGGACGTACACCGTTGTCGCATATGGTGGAATTGTAGGAATCAAGTTTTGAATTGAGGCTCCCTGAGCGAGTTTGAATTGAAGAAGAATTCGACCTGCGAAAATAGTGTGAAGGTGAAGGGAAGGTCGAAGAACGGTAAGGGAAAGGGGCTGACGGGAGTAAATTTGGTTCCGGCCTGAGATCGAAGCGTGACGATCGAAAATAGGGGTCCAAGCGCGTCCTCCGGTTCAGATGTCTGGCAGCATTTTGGACGAATAGATATGCAAATTAAGATCTTTGCGCGATTGAAGCTCAAGCGCTCAAGCTTCGCAGCAGCGCGCCCAGAAAGAGTCATTTTTAGGGCTCTTGAAGCTTGAAGCTCCCAAGGGCCTGAGTGCAGTGCGACCGACTTTCACTTCGAGAATCATCAAGTGGGACGGTGGCATCTTTGCCCCAGTGCCACAGCCGCACCGAGATCTTTCAGAATGGCATTCATTTGATGTCTATTGTTCTTGAGACTTTGACGATGGTACCGAAATTCTCTTCGCGTGGCAGTAGAGTGAAAAATGCAGAGAGAGAAAAGGCGTCCAGAAAACGAGTTGAGGCTGCTGCCATACAAACCACAGCACGGGTAAGCCAAACGCAGTCAAACACCTCCTATCTTCCTATGCGCACTCATTCGTTTGGTCTCGACGAGATAACGTGGGACAAAGAAATGCAACTCTGAACTAAGATGCTAGTGCCGGTCTCCAATTTAATGATGACTCTGCCATCGCGAAATAACGTGGCCATAAATACTGTCTTGCAGAAATCCCCCGACGCGGCAGGATTCTTGGCAGGAAATAGTCGTAGAATGTGCCCAATAAAAATTTTGAGAAAGGCCTGTCACGCGAGCTGTGGACGTCAGGGTTTGCTGGGCAGATTGAAATTCCCTATTAGCGCTATCTACGAGTCGTACCGCACCTCTGCACTGACATTCTGCACACGCGCTAAATTCTTGTTCGCCTCGCGCATCAGCCTCTGGTACTCGACGTCCGGCCACGAATCTTGTATCAGATATGGATCGTTGGGACGCAGGTCCTTGCCCGAGAGCTTGAGGTAAAACTTCACCCGGAGAAGGCTCGGGAAGAGCATGAGCCAGGGCAGCGTCCGTATGGCCGCGTCCGCTGAGGAGCAGAAGATGACAACGGAGTAGACGCAGTGGAGAGCAGCCGCGACGGAAGTGGCTTCGTTGTCGTTCGCGTCGAAAAGGGGTTCATCAATAGAAGAGGCGGAGGCAGGGGACGACTCATGGATCGTTAGCTCGAGATTGGCGTTGGAGGACCGTTGGGAGAGGAGGCGGAAAGCAGGGGTAAGTCTGTTCAGGCTGCCCGACGCGTCGTGTGTGTGTGTGTGAACACGAACGTGTCGAGGAGCGGGGAGAGGTGCAGGGCGTCCATGGCAAGGCAGATGTTTTCTGTGCCAGTTGCCTCGATCCTGCTGAGCGTCGGATGGGCCAGCGGCGAGCTGATGAGCGGAGATGTAAATTCCCGCAGTCCGGGATGTCGGGCGAAGAGACCGCCAAGCGCCGCTGGATCTATACCAGAACGAGATATCGAAAGTATCTCGAGGGATGGCAATGTGAGATCTCGAAGAACAGCAGTGAGCTGTTCGTCTGGGATGGTCGAGTCGGCGAGGTCAAGCAACCTGATATAGGCCATATTGACTCCTAGCATCGTGTAATTGACCCCAGGCGCAACGCGCAGCCAGACATTGACCGTCCATAGGTCCTGCTCCCTCGTGAGGGGGTCAGACTGCGGCGTATCCGCGCTGCGCATTGTCGTCCGCAACCTGGTCGTTGCCAACGCGCCCCAAATGCTCGTCGTAAGCGCTTTCCGCTCCCTCCATCGAGCAATTTCCTCCGCGCGGCAAATAAACATCCCAAACTGGCTGACCACAACGACGGGCCCGGCGGCTTTGCTCGCCATCCCAGAGAGCACGCGGCATAAGATGCCCATGAGCTCGCGGGAGGAGTACTTCACGGGGATGCGGTCAAAGCGGTGTACGTGTACTAGACCGCCTCCAAAGAGCAGGTCGAGGTCCCGTAAACTCCGCGCCCGAGGAACGAAGTGCTGCAAGGACAAGAGGTCGCGACGGACGTCGAAGTACCTGAAGTGGCAGACAAGACGCTCCACCGGCAGCGGGACGCAGGAAAGCTGCAAGAGATGGATAAGGTAGGCGGGGCCAGAGATGTCCTTCGCGGATGTAGAGATATTATTTCGAGCCAGGTATTCCCTGATTGCGAAGGCGTTGAATGCGTTGCAGACTGCAGACACCCGGAGAAGGTCCTCGTCTGTTATTTTGCGGATAATGATGTCCCAAAGTTCCATAGGCAGAGCAGCTTTTGCGGCGTTGGGTGAGCGAGCAACAACACGCTTATCAGACCGAGACCGCCATCCAATGAGGGGGGAAGCAAAATATTTCATGGTGGCATGAACAGAAAGAGAAAGCTGTGAAAATGATTGGATCACTCCTAATCGAGCTCGCAACGATTGATGGCCACGGCTTACTTCGAACCGCCATGTCTATGGCAACAGGGACTGGACAGCTCAAGTTTTGCCCCGTTGAGCACTTATGTATGATCCCCGGGTCGGCTAACTCTATGGGACCCCAGAGACACCTCGTATACGCAATTCAAGAGGCCCAGGTATTTACTAAGCAAAAAAGCGGCGGGCAGAGGAAACATCGGGGCCTGTGTTATCCAGGAGAACAGAGGTAAACTACACATGGAAGAAACCAGCGTATTCACTACTTTACGGCGAGGGGAGAGCGGCAGTAACAATAAACTTTTGAAGCATACCGGTCGTTTTCTTCTCCGCCAGTGCTGAAGTTGTTCCTGAAGACGACTGTGAAGGTTCTACATGAAATTTAGTAGCACAGATGTAGGTCAGATCGACGACGCACAAACCTCATCGCCTCCTCGAAGTGCTCTCGGATGCATCATTAGTGAACGTTGAAGGGCATCCTCACCCGCAGCCTCATCCCGCGCCCTCTTCTCCCGCGTCCGACGAATGTCCGCCTCAATGCTCTCCCGGATCGCAGGCTTGGCTGCGCGCTGGCAGATACCAGAGTACCCGTGCGTGCTCTTGACCAAGAAGTCGAGGTTAACCTCGGGCGAGACGGGGGGCTTCTTGAAGCAAGTCCGGGGGATGTCCAGTCGTTGGGGAGGGAGATGTAGATGAGCTGGTCGAAACGATGGGGACGCAGGACGGCCGAGTCGATCTGGTCGGCCTGTTGGTCGCCGACGATGAAGACGTTCTTCTTGGTATTCATACCCGATCACCCGCGTCTCCATCGTCACCATTTCCACTGCCACGCGCCTTGGCGGTCGAGTCCAACTTGAAGGACATGACAATCTTGTCGATGAAGATGATGGCCGGCAAGTTCTTCTCGCCCTCGAACAGTTTCCGCAGATTGCTCTCACTCTGACCAGCCATCTTGCTCATAATTTCGGGGCCGTTGATGAGGAAGAAGAATACCGCGAGTGGGCTTGATACCGATGGACTTGAACAGTTGTGGGTGACGGAGGGGCAGCTCGATCAGTTCACGGATTTGGGTTATTTGCCTGCGGCAGCCTCCGAGATCGTCGTAGCCGACGTCAGCGAGGTTGGATTCCTCCTCTTCTCTCTTGACTGGATCACCCTCTGTTCGCAGCACACGTTAGCAGTGAATTGGAGCCCTTAGAAGACAAGAAACTTGCCGGTGTGGATCACGGTGTCTTGCGCAACAATGCAGAATCGGCGGGGTCGGTTTCCATCACCTTGAACTCGACTGTTCGCATGCCACCGCGGACGAGGAAAGTGTCGCCCTCACGGACGGGTTGGTATGCTATAAAGCGTGCTAAGCCGCGCTCCAGGTTCCAAACCACTTCCCGGGCGGGAGATACGGCTTCAGGTAGACGTCGAAGATGTTGCATGTTGCCACTCCGAGTCAGGCCCGCGATAGAATCGTCAAAGGGCAGGATGTGAACGCGCAAGGTGCTGTATTTTATGTCGAGACAAGCGTGGGCGTTGACGAGGTCGCCGAGCTTGACGCGGAGGTTGTTGCGGGCAACATACGAGGACGGTGTCGTGCAAGAGAAAGGCAAGGTAACGCCCTCTGAAATAAACTTGACCACACAAACGCGACCCGAGTACCGAACTCAAACCGAACTTAAATGAGACACAACAAACCGACGACAAACATATCTATTCAGTAAGTGTGAGGTGGGAATGGCGTGAAGTATTGGATGGGGAACAAGCCGCGATTCTCCGAAGTAAAATCCAACACGACTCCGAGTCGGACGCTGGCCGCAAAAAGGCCTTCAAGTTGAGGTTCGAAATTAGCATTGGGCAATTGACCCTAGGTGAGCAGATAACATCATTACTGAGAGGCTGAAGTAGGGGATTTAAGCTCACTGCTCACTGCTGCGACAGCACATATTCTAGGTGTTCCTCATGATCATCCGTGCGTGATTTTCTGCTACAAATTTTTATCGCGGCTCTCGACAACACCTTATCCACAGTGTCCCATAGAACTCGATTATCAGGTGAGCTTGAATGAATATTCAAGTGCAAACGAGACGCTGATGGCTCAACCACAGTTGAGAGCGAGTGCTCGAGGGAGTGTTCCAGATTCTGGATGGGCTCGTCTGCACTGGTCGTGATGTCCAGCTGGACGGTGGGAAATACCAAAAGTCCCGCTAGCACCGGAAGATAGCTGTCCTCCTCATCTTCCTCGTCGTAATCAGCTGGGGAAAAAAATTAGCAGGGATACAAATGGAATAACCCGACGCACATGAATCAACAGAAATTTGAAGACTTTGGATGGCAAGTCGTAGTCTGTTATTCTGAAGGGCTGCTAGGTACTGGTGTCGGTTTAAAGCTCCTTCAACCCGCAAAACTGTGAGTTTAATCCGAGCTGCAGCCATCAGCTGAAGTATCTGAGGTGTAAACTGGCAGCTGACAAGCGCCAACGACCGAATCGACTTTAGTTCAAGAGACAGAGAAGCAGGTTCCGAGGACCGGACGGAGCAATGATGCAAGGCAAGGACATTGAGGTGTCCTCCTGACGACACGATGGCTACAAGAACATCAATGTTCTCAAACTCCCAATTGACGAGGACCACATCTAATAATTTACGACGGCCTGTGGAGGTTTCAATCTGAAGAATCTGGACAACCCCAACTCGAAGGGCTCACCAATCACTTTGTGCATGGAAGATACCAAAACCGAGGGAAAAATGTACGAATGCAGTTCGTGGGTCGGCAGTTGTTCGCTGCGGCCGACAAAGACAGAGAGTTGAATGCGCTGCAGGGCGGGCACGCTTTCAAGAAGAACCAATATCGATAGGATACCATCCTCCTTAGCACTGGAGATCCCGAGGTCAAGGGAGGTAAGTCCCAATTGCAATGTCGTGATATAGACTGCAATGGTAGGGCGTTCTAAAATCAACATCAACAGCCGGTCCGCTTCTTTGAGGTTCCGGGAGTCAGTTGTTTCAAAGATTCTCTTTTGAGCTCGAGGGGTCCACGCGTGAGCAACCAGAGCACAAGCACATAAATTGTGCTCCCAGTCCGAAGAGTTCCTATCGTCCACCAAATGATCGATGGTTTTGTCAATCAATTCCTGAGGAAATTTTTGCATTGGCCGGGGGGAACTGCGAGGATTCAGATTGAGTCGGACAGAGGAAGATGTCCTTTACTCAAATAATTCCTGACGAGGATGTTGAAAGAGAATTTCTCGACTCGGAGAGATCGGAGGTTGTGGGAAAACATCTCAAAACAAACTACTTGACCACAACTACCAATTCCTACTATGCCACCTAGAAGAAAGAAAAGAGCGCGATCTCTGGAGCCGTCGGGATCAACACCAAATTCAGGTCAGGATTATTTTCATCCAAAGTTGAGCAAATAAATACTCAAGTTGAACTTGCCAGAAATCGTTTCGAGCGACTCGGGTTCAGTCGCCAGGTTAGCTAAAAAGCAGAAAAAGAGAAACCAATACCTTCCATGTCGTGCGTCAGAATACAAATTCCGTCGCAAAGGCTTACTTGAGGCTTCCGCAGCGGACGAAGAGGACTTGATCCCCATCGTTGAATATTACTGGAAACTGGGCTTCAATGACCCGGACATTGCAGCTCATAGTCTCGACCATTTTGAACGCGGTCTTTTTGGCTTGAGGTTTGTCCGCCAAGGCCTCCTTTCTGCGCTGGAGCCCTCACAGAGAGTCATAGCGCGAAAAGCATCCAGCGGCTACGCACAAAACTTGGCCTCCAAGGAACGCGACAACAAGCGGTCACAGCCGGGACTATCACACCATTTTATCTTGAGATACGTGAACGATACCCGCAGATGGGTGCACGAACCATGGTCGCCACACTTCGCCAAGACTATTCAATTAAAGTGGCTGAGTATGTTTCGTTTCGTTCAAAGAATGCTTCCCATGTCTTTCACGACTTCCAGGTCCTTCCTCAATAAATTCCTCAAGTCTGTTGAGCCAGACGCTGTAAAGCAACGGCGAGTGTTCAGATTCAAGCGTAAAAAGTACTGGTGCGCCGGAATCATGGACATCGTTTGCTTCGACCAGCACGATAAATGGAAAAAGTTCGGCCTTTACAAGCACATTGGTGTTGAGCCGTATGCGGGGCAAATTTTATGGTTGAAAATATGGTGGACCAACCGCAATCCTAAACTGGTAACTAGCTACTACTTGGAGGCGTGCCGGCGGGCTGGAGGTACCTTTCTTGTCTGTCTTACTGACCTGAGACTCATTCTCGACCACGCAGGTATACCCCTCATTACTCAGAGTGACCTTGGGACTGAAAACTACGGCATCGCAAATTGCCACACCGCCACCAGGCAACGACTGGATCCTTCCCTCGTCGGCACCTTGCAGCACCGGTGGATGAAGAAGATGGGCATCAATATCAAGCCCGAGGCTGCTTGGTCGCAAATGCGGCGTCAATTTTCACCTGGCTTCGAAAACATTTTGGACGATGGGGTTGCACGCGGACTGTACAACGTAGATAATCCAGTTGAGAAGTATGTTCGTTTCGAAGCTTAGATGTAGGCAGGCTGATTTCATTTTGTCCAGGCTGGTATTCCTCTGGCTTGCGATCCCTTGGCTGCAGGCCGAACTCGATGCATGGGTTCATCGTTACAACTCAACGCCCCGCCGCCGCGACAAGAACAAGGTTCTCCCGCAAGGAATTCCGGATTTGATTACCGCAAAGCCACATCTATATGGAGCCGAGGACTACAAGGCAGAGGTTCTAACCATTCGTCTTAATTTGTTACTCACTTTCAACCTTAGGTTCTCGTTCCACCGGAATTGTTCAACGAGATGGAGGCTCAATGGGCACCGCCCACCGATCCCGTCTTTGACCTTGCACCGCCGGTCTTCACGACGAAAATCGTAGCAATCTACGAGTCCCTCGGTAGTCCAGCGGTTTCTTCGACCAATTTCTGGGAGGTTTATTCTCAGCTCTTGAACTCTATCATTCCAATTCAAGAGGAGCTCTCAGCGGCCATTCACGAACAGGACAATGCATTTGATGCTCCGATCGAACTGCTTCCCGAGCAGGCAGAATTGCGCCAAGGGGCTAATGCCGTGGCAGGCTTTGAGTACTATGGAGGAGTACCAGATTTTGCACCTGATGCGCCTGAATCCGGGGACGAAAATGGGGACGATGAAGAAGATCACCGAGATTTCGCAGATTTGACCGACATTGAGTCTTCTTAGTAATTGGGTGAGGATTCACGTTTCTTTGCTTTCTATCTTCGATTGACTGCTTGATCCTCAGCAAAATTCGAAGCAACAGATATATGTAGATACTTAGACCGTTGCGCGCAAATGTTGATCTGGCCGTAAATTTTCCTTTCACGCACCACATCGCCCGGGCACGGTGACAGTTGAGCAGAACTTCTCGAGTCGCGAGCAAGCCTGAGTATGTGGACGAACATCACGGACGGTATATCATATTGGAATGATTGTGTGACATCCCACGCGCGTGTAGGTCGTGAGCATGTTTGCAGCAACTGCAGTGAGGTATGTCCGACGTTCACTTTAGCGCTGTAGATGCTGACTGTGAGTGTTATAGCTAAATTTGTTTGGCACGAACTTTAAATCCAAATCTTCGTGACCGTGGGCTTTTCGACGACGCGTCTGTGCGAAAGACACAGGCCTTGTTTGGCCCAGCTTCTTCGCTCTTGACCAGACCAGCCTTCCTTCTTTCACTGGCCTATGTCGTGACGCTGAACCACGGTGACGTGCAGTTGACACGCGGGCGCAACAACGAGCCCCGCGCATCTCTACCGCTCGCTGTGCGAACATGCTCCGCGTCTTCATCACTGTTCACTTTCTCCCCTCTCTCTCCCTCATTATCTTTCTCTTGTCCTATCCGTCCCAGAATGCGCGTCGTAGTAGGGCTGTAGGGCCTTCCCTTGCAAGGTTTACCTGGGAGTGTTCCCTCGCTTCCTTAAGCCCAGAAAGACGTGCATTCATCGACGCCATTCCTTTTGCATCGTCTCTTTTCTTGTGCTTTCATGACGCGTCCTTGTGCTTTCGTCGACGCGTTGTTGTACCGTCGTCCCCCGGCCCGGTGACACCGGCACCCCACGTCACACCCACTCACCAGCCACTCGCCTCGAACAACGACGCAAGCTATGGCAACAACAACACAAGCGGACACAGAGCTCGGGGGACAGAGGGCATGGTGGAGGAACTGATTCTCGCCCGCGCGCGGAACGGATTTTATGGTGATTTCTTTTTCAAATCTCCCTTCTTCATCCTTCATCCATATCTCGAAGGGATGCGTGGGACGGTACTTTCCCGTCCGTCCTTCTTTCCCCTTCTTCTCCTCCCTCCTTCCTTCCATCCTTCTTCCCTTCCTTCCACCGTTCTTCCCTCGTCCTTCTTCCCCGTCCTCCACTCTCCTCCTTCCGCTTCCCCGTCCTCCACTTTCCTCCTTCCGCTTCCCCCTTCCCTGTCCCCGGGGGCATCCTTGGGCTTGGCACAGGGTTGTTTTTCCTCCCGTTTTGGCGGTACACGTTTCTTGAGGAGGCAGACGAAGCTTGGCTTCGTTAGGCGGTGCTTGTACGCTCGTCGACCCGGGGCGCCCGCCTAGCGAGCCTGTGACGCCTGACGATCATGCGCGGCGCGTTTGGCTGGATGATCATGGCGACCATCGAGCCCACGCCGTGCTAACTCTGCCCTTTTTCTTGTTTTTTTTTTTTTGCTTGCAGCGCATTCTCTGTCAAGCCTGACGCGCCCGTGTGCTCTGGCATCCCGGGGACTGTGACAATCCACCATGTCGACGAATCTGCGCCGCCGGGATTCAGAGGTCAGGGGAAGGACAGGGATAGGGAGCGGTAGGAGATGGACGGAGCACGGCACTTATTTTTTGTCCTTGCGCTTGTCCTTGCACCTTTGTGTTTCTTGCACTTATTCTCCCCTATCCATCCACTTCTCTCCTCGTTACCTTGCCTCTTTACCCTTTCCTCTCCTCTCCAACGGGCATTGATCAACTACAGAGCGTGTTCAAGCTTGCGCGCCCCACCGACGCTGTGATTCACTGCATGCCGGCCCCATTGGCTGGCTTGCGCTCCTGCCGTCACCTCCACGTTGCGCACTCCGGGCGCCCAGACGGTCAGGTCCAGCGCACTCATCCGCCACCTCCCCTTCATTTACTGTCATTGTGTCCGCATCCGCGCGGCCACCATGACACCACGCGCGTACGGTGCATCACCGTTTACTACCCTGTCCATTTAAACCTGAATCACTGCATTGTTTCCAAAGAAAATTGCAAACTGAAACAAATGGAGTATGTGTCGGAGTACAAGCAATTTTCATGGTAGTCTGGCAGCGAGGACCTTGGGCAGAGGTGCAGTGTGATTTAATTGGTACGGCTTCGCCCTAACGAACACTTCAGATAGATTATACCGATTATACTCTTACAATCTACACAAATTAATCGACTGTTTTCCTCCGTCTGTGGGATGTCTCTTGCGCCATCAGTGGTCACTGCCTTTTAAACTCGTGGTTTGAGCAGTGCTCACGTCATCCTCAAAATTACTCTCTCTCTTCCGTTCTCCCGCTTTCTTCTCTACCTATTCTCTTCATATCTTCCCTGTTATTGTTTTTTCTCTCGCCAGTCGCGCATGGCCGAACCCGACGGCTATGCGTCAATAACCCCGCAAGGGACTCCAGTCAGATGCGAGCGCGAAAGCTGCAAGAAAACCTTGCCACCGGGGGTTGAGCTCTACATTCTCCATGACCGAAAGAAGAGGTCGGAGGGGTTCGGAGTCTGCCCTGACTGCAAGCTCTATTACGAACGCAAGCCCGGGGGGATCGAAACCAGCCAAAGTCGAAGCAGACATGCTCTCGTTAATCGAACTGGTAATACTGTTCATCTCTCCGGTATCAATTAATACTGAAAGACTCCTAGAGGCTGCTGTTAGGCCATCGATCCTGCCGCCGCAAAACCCACAGAATATAGCTGTGGTGCACCAAGCAATCGTTGGGGCGAACCGCGGTGGGTCTATTGAACCCGATTTGTATTGCCGTCTGAAGCAGGTTTATTAGGCAACGCCACACACCCTTTGCAGCATATAGGTGCGATGCAGTACGGACCCTCGCCCCACGCCGTTATGGGACCACCTCCACCGCCGGGGTCGACAGGGCCGCCACCCCAGCTTTCGAACGGCTATCACGTACCAAATGTGTATCCCAATGCCCCAAATGTACGGCTGCCAATCGCCTCCAATAGCCTGTACGCCACCAGTCAGCAGGGCGGAGGTGCGGCCCTTATGGCCTCGAGCTCAGGTTCTCCTATTGGATACGGTTATACGCCTGCACATGGCAATTATCTGCAGAGCAGAGCCCAGAAACAAGTTCTTTCTTACGCTCCTAGCGCGGATCATAGAATAATGCTTGAATTTCGCGGAGTTACAAGGAAGCCTGGAGCGGCAGCTCCAAAGCCGCTTTGGGTATGGCTTGTTCTCCTCTTATCGGGAATTGAGTTAGCTGACCTCCTGCAAAGGATCTCTACTACGTCCAGGATAAAGTCAAGGTCTCCATTGGTGCACATAGAATCAAAGCCCTCGCTTGGGAGAAGCTGGCCCCGCGATGGCGGGTTCACACGAATGATTTCCCACTGACGGCGGAGGAGTGCCATATCTACAACAAGAACTGGGTCGAGATTATCCCCAAGGATCCCGATATTAACGTCATCAGCGAACAGTTCTATAAGGCGAACCCGAAGAACCCCGCCGCTCCAATCTTCAAAACGGGAAAGTATCGGGTTGATCTTTGTATTCCGTGGGCAATCGTAGAAGCCTTTGAAGCCTATCAATTGCAGGCTGCCGCCGCTGCGAATGCGAATGATACACCATCGGACGACGACCCCGTAGGTTCACTGCACCTGCCTCTCATGCAAGCTAAATTTTCTTGTAGGTTTACGTCGAAAGGACCGCAGCCACCTCTTCATCAAAGACCGCACCGCCTTCGTCAAAGAAAAGGCGCCCTGGACGGCCCAAAGCCCCTACCTCTCAGGCATCAACATCTACCCGACCGCAAACGCGGAGCAAGACTCGCCCCGTGGTCAATCGTTCTGAGGCACCCAACACCACTCAGTCGACGGCCAATCCCCTCGATGCCCAGGAAGATGAGGATGTCGATTATCGTCAGTTCGATATTCTAACTAAATTCGTCTGAGCTAATTAATATTGTACACAGCTGGCTTGGAGGATTTTGAGCAGGAGCAGGATAAGGTGATTCGAATGCATGGGTGTGGTCAAGCAAGTTTGACGTTAAATAGGCCCTTGAACCATCTGGATCCAACCACCCCAATCCCACCCAGACTCCGAGTGCGCATTCGAGGGCAGCCTGGGCCCATGCACTTTCGCAACAAATACCCCCCTCTAAGCAAGAAATTGGCTCCCTTTGTGCGTTATTCAGCTCCACTGCATATTCGGACGCTGATATAGCTACAGTGAGTTTGACGACCCTCACAGTGCACGCCAGCGTTGCGAAACAGCTTACACTGAATGAGCTACTAGTCTCCAAGCCCAAGGCGTCACGCGGCAACCTTCAAAGCTACCTCGAAGGGCCAATTACCATCACGCTGCAGTTGGATCTTCGTCCCAAATCGCAAAAGGTTGGAGGATTCAAAATGGCTTGTTTCGGCCAGTCCTTCCCGCCTTTATTCGCGGACAATTCCATCTGCGCGAAACGAAGCTTCTACACAACTAAAGGTTCGGACGGTGTTACAAATGTTCGTTGATTCTTCTACCTTGAGCCAAGAAGCTGCGGCTGACATCTCCTACAGTATCTTCCACATCCAACGCAGCGTCAATCGCAGGACTTAATGACCGAGATGCTTTGCAGTACGTGGGCGGCAGCCCTCTTGGAGAATGTCTATGATAACATTGACCGGTAAGCCCCGCGTTCACAATTATCAGCCGCAAAGTATCTTAACGACACTTGAATGGTGCAGATTCCTGGCGGCACACTCGCCGGGATCACTTCAAACCCTGACAATCCCCAGGATGCGATTTGTTCGTGCAGCGTTCGCTGCTGAGGGTAAACAGCTGCTACCAGCCAGCTCGAGGGCATTGTTTCTGCTCGAGGAAAGGATTCACGAGGAGAGCGAGGGAAAATTCCGCAAATACATTAATAATCGAGCACCAATCCCCACATCCTTCCCAGACGGTGCAAATGTCGACCGTGCTGAGTTTCTTGCGTTCACGCAACACTATCCAGTATAAACTGACTCACGGACTCGCCTTTGTGTCTGACTATCAAGGTCTTGAAATTTGTTTTACGCGCTTTCTCACTCTGATTCTTTTTCTAGGTGGCGACACGCTTTTGACAGACCCTCAAGTGATGTCCGATCCGTATGTGCTACATATACTTACTTCCCCTTCGCTCTGTCTACTGATGCACTTTTAAGGAGTCTTGGTGATATTTTTGCTACGGGGAACATACCGTCGGGATGCCAGGACTTTCCCGCGGAACACACATGCAACAAGTATTGTGAATATTTCAAGATTTCCAACGATTTCGATCCCATGCCAGAAGCGGCTAGCTCCAACGACAATGGTTCACAGATGATTGAAAACCGGGACCGCAACCCCGAACCCAGTGGCGAAGAGAGGCCAGCCAAACGTCGCAAACAATAGGCGGTGAGAGTCATCTGCAGCGACTATCCGAGCGCCTGTTCTGAACTGTAAGGGTTAGACCATGGGATGCTCTCAACGAGTCGAACTCGACCGGCGACCGTTATGTTTCTTCCTTATATCCACCTACTCCTTTTCGTACATCGCAACTCTCCGCCCCGAACTCTACTTTACATGCATACTTATTAATCTCAGCTGCTGCCTCACTCCTTCGTACCTCACTTATTCCCCATCTTCACCATCGATATAGTATTGCTACAACGCCAGTATCCAACTCACTCTTTAATCAGGACATGCATTGAAATTGTTCGTACACGGCGTACTGCAGTCTGCAGATCCCTACAAGCAAATGATTTATCACACAATAGGGCTCGGCGCTGCATCCTCATATTGCTTATTGCTGACCTTGGTACAACGAACGGCGAAGGGTAAATGTATGTGGCGATCAAATGATGTGTAACTCGTCTTCTCACCCACTACGCTGGCACTCAGCCCTCAAGCCAGGCCGTGCATGAGACAACACTTTAGCCTGCTTTCTTGGGGAAATGACCCCCCGAGACCGCATAGAGTCCTCAAGATCGGTTTGGCCCAACTTTGGACCAACAGGCGTCGGCAAAAACTTGACTCTGGCGGCCTCAGCGTCTTCAGCACCGCCAGCGCTCGAACTCGGAGGAACCACCGACACCGAGCTCACGTACGGTGTCTTAAACTGCGCGATGCGCGGCCGCGGCCTCCAGCTCTCCGTGCTGCCCTCGGCTCCACCTCCGCGTCCTCCCCGTCCTGGTACGCGTGGACTTGGCTACAGGCACGGTAACGGATACAGACACGACATGGGTACGGGTTATGGGTACGAGCGTCGCGAGGGGCGCCAGTGAGTGGTTTGCTGTTCTCTTCAACGTCTTTTGTTTCTCGAAGATGACCCCGACAACCTCCGCCGCCACACAACCCATGAACCGAGTCCGGCCACCGTGTGCCACGTTCATGTCTTAATTCACGTGGCCGACCAGCAGGCTGTGCCCCTGTTCTTCTCCCTCAAACACTCAATGTCGACTCAAGCTCAGCAATTTGGATCTGGCGGCGACACATCGCTGTTCAAGGCCGCTACCAAGATCGTTGCATACAGCATGTAGACCAGGCTCACCTTCCCCGATCGTCTCCTGCCCTGCCGCCTCCACCCCCGGTGTTGAGACTCCCCGCCGCACGCAATCATGTTCATCCTCCCCGCCCATGCTGCCGCCCGTTGCCTCCTCCTCCTCCCTAGGCCTATTAAGCGAGAAGGGCGGCGTTCAGCGAACATGGTGGACCCTCCCCCTCACCCTCCTCGCCACCCTCCCCATCCTGGCACTCGTCTGCGCCGTCAGTCCTCGAGAAGGGCGCCCTCAAGCCCACCGTCGTTCCTGGCACCACCACCGGCCACAGGTGGCTCCCTTTCCTCGGCCATGACACCCGCCCCCGCCCCCGGCGCCGCACGCCTCGCCCAACTGCCCATGTCCGCAGGTCGAGGCCGCCGCGCCTTATCTTGTTATTTTAACAACAACAGAATGACTGATCTGCACTCGCAAGCCACATACCTCTTCCTACATTAGTTACCCTTGAGTGTAAATAAAGATTCAATAACAAAATTGAAAGCATGCAGGGAATGGTGCTCTGTAATTTTGAATGGCGTTGTACCTACATGGTGTCTGGGGTCCTGCTGCAATGAATGTCAAAATTCGGTCGCTTATCACGATCCATTGACCGTCCGGTGATCAAAACTTGAGCTGTCCAGTCCCTGTTGCCATACATGTCGTTTTTCCGAATGTGCTCAAACTCGCCGAAATTGGACTCAAATGTGGATTGTTGGCGAGCTCAGTTACTCGAGTCGCCCCGAGAACAATGCTTCTGTACAGCACGACCCTGTGGCTGAGTACGTTGGTGCAACTACTCAAAATATCTCACCGTTCCACGACTCACCGCTCGGAAAACTGTACGCTCCAGGTTTGTTC
Source organism: Mycena metata (assembly GCA_029378385.1). NCBI lineage: Eukaryota > Fungi > Basidiomycota > Agaricomycetes > Agaricales > Mycenaceae > Mycena > Mycena metata. The sequence continues at coordinate 37,973 of JARKIB010000490.1, read as the reverse complement.
AATGTCACGCTGATTAAATCTCCGTCGAATTGTTTGCCACTTCTCACTGCTGGTTACTCTAGCTAATTCGAGATTTTCCAAAGGTCTTGTTAAAGTGCTCTTGGGAAACTCCGATTGCATCATAACCGTTCAAAAAATCTTGCATCTCTTCCGCTGGCGTTTTTTCTGTCAGTCTCTCTCTCAAATATCGCGGGCATCCTTGCTTACAACGCATGAATAGTCCGGCCTTGGAAGGCATTGTACCTTGCTCCACTGATTCCTTGTTCACAAATTCGCCCCGGGCTTTCCGGACGTCCTGATACGCTGCCAACCGACTAGGCACTTCCTCTGGAGTAGTTCCGAGGGGTAACATGCATCCCAAGGCCGCTGCATCCTCCACCGCCATGGCCGCGCCCTGCCCTAGCGTGGGGAAGGTTGCGTGCGCAGCGTCCCCAAGAAGCGCCAAGCGCCCTTTCGTCCAAGTTGCGAGTATGGGCACTGCTCGCATCTGCCACAGATTAACGGGCTCCTCGATGAGCTCAATCAACGCTTTGAACGGCGGCGCCAAGCCCTTGTACTCTTCAAGAACCTCGTCTCGTGTCGCTCGGGTGTGCCAGCCTAGATCCGGATACCGTTACATTTGCGGGGTCGAGAGGGTATCGGACATACTAACCATGCTTGTCCTGATCGCGTTTGTCCGTGTGTATCATGGTGGCATTGACGTACTTCGCGTCATTGCAAGGATACAAGAAGATTTTGTGGCCATTTGGCCCACGAACAAAGCGTCCTCCCGAGACACCATCTTTCATAACCCAGTCCAATTCGGGGCGGCCGTTGAACTTGGACGTATCTGCCAGCCATCGGAACGCACATGCCCCGATGGGCGGCGCAACGACTGGGCCTCCTAGGACGATGGTGCGCAACACGGACTGCCAGCCCGGATTTAGTATCTTCATGGAAGGCCATACCGAAAGACATAACACACGCGAATCCCGTCCGCAGCAATAACGATGTCTGCTTCGAATTTCTCGCCGGTTTTGGTTGTCAAAATTCCTACTTCCGGATCGCAGTCAACGACCTCCACTCCTAGAAACAACTCCACTGGACTGCCGGCCCCTTTTTCGCCCAGCGCAAGTCGCTTCAGCTCCTCGTGAAAGGCGGTTCGAAGGCAGAGACATCCTTGCTAAAACATGGAGTAAGAGTCGTCACGGGAGGAAGATGTTGGACTTACAAACCCGTAATTGGTGGCTTGGTCTTTGAAAACGTGGGGGCGTCCTTCCCCACCAGCGGCGGAATACTCCACTACCTGCGGCGAACACTTGGTCGGATATTTGGGCCTCTTTCTGGAAAACGCACCCCTCGATATTCACAACTCTTCAAATTCTTCTGGTCATAGCCAAATGCGTCAAGGACACGCATCGCATTTGGTGGAATACCAATCCCAGCTCCGATTTCTTTCTTCACGACCGACGCCTCGAAGACCTGGATACGACTTCCCTTCGGCAAAAAATTGTGGCCACAAGTTCTAGGCAGATACCTTTACGAGATGCCCTTGTCTTCGCAGGGCAATTGCAGCGCTGAGACCGCCCAGTCCAGCACCGACAACGGCGACATTGAGCGGCGTGGGTCGATGATCGAGCGTGGGGTCAATCTACCGGAACCTTCGCCTAGTAGCAAATTTGGAATGATGTCCGGCCTGAGCCGTCCTTGACGGAACTTCTTAGACAGTGGCAACTCACATGCAACTACGCGTGGTATCTTTTCGACCTTTGTCTGAACACCGGTGACTAATTTCCATTTTCAGTCAGTATATCTAAGCGCTGCCCGTCCTTTCGATTTACTTGCTTCCAACGATGATTGAAGCAGCTCCACTCTACATGGACAAGGTCGCCAACTCGCCCATGGATAACGCGAGCGCCGAAAAGATAGAAGATGTTCAAGACGATGAGGATTTTCCCGAGGGTGGCAAGGGCTGGATCGTCCTGGCTTCGGTGGGCAAGGCGGATTGTTTTTATGCGTTTAAAATTGAAAGAATGTTAGACAGTAGCGGGTTTCTTTGCAACGTAGGTTTTCTTCTACTTACAACGCCCCGTTTCACTGTGATGCTAGGTTTGGCTACGTGAACTCGTGGGGTGTAAGCTGAATAATTCACATCACACACAGCGTATCTCACTGTTTGATTCGTAGGTCTTCCAGGCATATTATCAGCAGAAACTGCTACACCACTCTACGCCATCTCAAATGTAAGTAGTTTGACCACCCTTTGTGGACGATACTCAAGTGTCCTGAAGTTCCTGGATTGGTTCGGTGCAGGTTCGCAATTTCCTAGCGCACACATATGTGGCCTTTCGTTGAACACCACCCTCTCAGCACGCCATGATTTTTATTTGTGCATTGTTTGTTGGCCGACTCTTTGACATTGGATACTATCGCGTTCCCTTCGCCGCCGGTGGGGCCTTGATCCTCCTTGCAACCTTTCTAGTGCCGCAATGCACCGAATATTGGCAATTTCTCCTCTGTCAGGGTTTCTGCATCGGAGTTCGTTTACTGGTTCCATGAGGAGCTTGATCGCGAATTATTTTTTAGATTGGTTCGGGGTTGATGTTCTGCACGATGATAACTGTCGTGACGCATTGGTTCCAGAAGAGACGCGGATTCGCGTTGGGAGTGACCTCTTGCGGAGGTGCCATAGGTGCCACGGTCCAGCCTATAATTCTTCGCCAACTCATCGATAGAGTCGGGTGAGTCCCCTGACCGCTACCCTGCATCCACGGGGTACTGACAATCTTACAGATTTCCCTGGGCCGTACGCACTCTCGGTTTTATCCTTCTATTTTTTCTAGCCATTTCAAATCTAGTGCGTCCCATTATTTCGTTGATGTTAACCCATTTCCGACGATGCTATCTAGTGCATCGCCCGACGACTCCCCCCAGTCAAAGCACCCGGTGACGTGCTCGGTTTACACGTGTTTCGAAATGCCGCCTTTTCGATTTTCTGCGTCGCCACACTCATCTCGCTCTTGGGGTTATTTACTAGTGGGTTTTCACCGAAGGCCGTCTCAATTCAAGATGATTGATATCCCTCACCTCAGTGTCAACCTACATCAGCAGCAGTGCTCTCGCTTTCGGAATCTCCCCCGGCTTCGTGTTTTACCTCGTCGCAATCGTGAATTTCAGCGCCGGCGTTGGTCGCGTCATATCTGGACTTTTGGGAGATCGGTATGGTGAGAACAAATGAGTCCATTCGGCGTCCCTCCCCTCATAAATACAGGGCCGATGAACATCATGACCATAATGACGGCACTCGCTGGCGTTGCCACCATCGCCTGGCCTTTTTGTCGAACAATCCCGACTATTACTATCATTTCCATTTTATACGGGTAAGTGTCGAAAACCCGCGCTTCACCTTATCCTTGGTACTAAGCGGGATGTCATACAGGGCTTTCTCCGGTGCTTGGATTGCCTTGATAGGCTCAGCAGTCGGCCAAATGGGCGGCATGGAAGACATCGGACATCGCATTGGTGTGGTGAACTTCTTTGCAGGTATCAGTGCCATATGCGGACCTCCCATAAGTGGGCTCTTCGTGGACACGAGCCTAGGATACATCGCAGTGGGATACTTTGCGGGTGAGGATGAGATTGGTTGTGCAATTGTCGGCGCTGATGTGCTTGTACAGGATGCTCGTTGCTGGTTGCTTCTTCGCTTGTATTTGTGTCACGATGGGTCTTGGGACCAGGCTTCTGGCGCAGGTACTGAATTACAAGAGGGTTTCGGTCTATATGCAATTCTCCTTTAACTGCGCAATACCAAAGATAGTTGTTTCTACTGCTTCTCCCTCAGGCATGACTCAGTATCGTGCCCGCAGAGCATCTATTTTCGACCCAGACCCCTGTCGCATGACCGGCGGCAAATACGATCGAAGCCGGCTACCACCGCTCACTAATAAAAGTTGACCGCTGCGAACCTTTACACCGACCACCAGCGATGACTGAGTTTCGAACCACGATGCCAGGACCCCCATTGCGCATATTCGTCGTTGGTGGGGGGTTGGCTGGGTTAGCCGCAGCGGTGTCGTTACGAAGGCAGGGGCATCATGTAGAGGTTCGTCCTGCGTCTCAACATAAAACAAACACGAACCAAGTTTTAGATATTCGAATCCTCACAAATGAACAAAGAAATCGGAGCAGCCATTACTGTCCAGGCCAATGCCATGCGGGTGCTCGAGTACTTTGGATATAACGAGGTCAACCTCAAAGGCGTGGATTTCTTCGGAGTATGTTGTTCTTTCAATTCCGCGACGAAGTCTGAGTTGGTAGACAGTGAGATTCAACTCCGTGGGCGGGGAGGGATCGACACGTTCAACGGAGTTTCCGAATAACAACATGGGTCGCGTAATACCCACATTTCTGCATTCATCATTGAGCGTTAATAACCAGTACATGTATCAGGCGGGATGGCTCTGCCATAGAACGGATCTGCACGACGAGCTCAAACGCCTCGCGATCGGCACTGATGGAATAGGACCTCCGGCCTGTCTACACCTTGGCCAAGACGTCGTGTCCTGTAACCCGCTTGCAGGACTCTTGACGTTGAAAAATGGGGAAACTCACCAGGCAGATCTTATCGTTGGCTCCGACGGCATTCACGTATGTTCACTTTCACGCGGCACCAGTTAACTCGTTGATCCGTCGCGTAGTCCGTTATCCGCACCAGCGTTCTGGGCTACGAGCAAAAGGCGTTGGCCACTGGTCTCTCTACCTTCCGGTGCCTGTTCGATGCGTCGAAGCTTAACGGTCTCGAAGATATGGAGTGGTTCTCGGAAGGAATCTCGGGTGCCAGGGTGCGATAAATTATTCGAGTTTGAGAATATGTTTCTTACCGTTTATTTAAGGTTGTTCTCTCGACTCAGGAACGCTTCCGTATGCTGTACTTGATCCCTTGTCGGAACGGTCGCGTGATCAATGTCGTCGCGCACCACACCGACGACAGGGACCAGGACAAATATGGTGAGTTGCATGCGTACGAATAGAACATCGCTTAAAGGACCTAGAGTGGAGTTCCATGGCCACCGTCGAAGAGGTGGGTAAACTCGTTTCTTGTGGTACATAAAACAGCTGAAAGTCGGCCAAAGGTTCTGGAAGAATTCAAAGACTTTCATCCACGGTACCTCAAGTTTCTCAAATTGGGAGAACAACCAATTCTTCGCTGGCAATTACGGGCACTCCCTTTGTTGCCAACATGGATCAACGGAAGAACCGCGCTTCTGGGAGATGCAGCACACGCGACTCTACCGACTCTCGGGCAAGGGGCGGGAATGGCACTTGAGGATGCCGCCGCCATTGGCTGCCTCATTCCGTTAGGGACGAAAAGAGAAGACATCCCTGCGCGGCTGGAAGCGTATCAAGAGCTGCGGAAATCACGCGGAGAATTTGTTAATCGCGAATCGCTGGAGCAGGCAACTCAACCAGCGAAACGGGGACTGTATGCCAGGTGTAAGGGCCTCGGTATCATTACAAAGTCATTGCTGATTGATTTGCAGCCAAGGAGCAGCAGGCTTTTCTGGTTGGATATGACGCCGTTCAGACCGCGCAGAATTATTACGGCGAAAAGTTCAAAGAATTTCAATCCATGTAGCGATATAATGCTGAGGAATCTCGAACCATGATGTATTCATCGGGCTTGGTTAAAAACATCGATTTTCAACCATCTTCGGACATTCGGCTTTCCTTGCCGATGGTCTTAGAGCGTTGATCGCCGGTTCGTACGCGAGCCGACTCCCGTAGCGTGACCCGGGCCGCTTGCATAATTGCTTCCACCCAACTTCCACCTTTTTGCCGTGTTCCTCTTCGAGTCTCCCATTTGTGTGCTTCACTACTCGCATATGGGCTCCGGAGGCGCAACCACCATGTATCGCCGTCTGTCTGAAATACTCGTGCCGACTGGAGCGCAGTTCATAAACGTTAAACGATGGTGCGATGAAATGTCGCGAAAATTGCTTGAGCTCACGCTCCCTTTACCACGCAGTTGTGCAGATTAACTCCTCGATACGGGACCATGTCCGCGATATTAAGCGATCTCTCACCACATCCATCTTCCTAGGCGCAAATCCCGTCTCAACCACCCCGGCGGTTGTTCCGGGAGATATCGTGGCTTCGATTTCTGCCCCTGCGGAATCCGTGTGTTTTCCCCGTCGCGCTGTGCTTCTGGAGACACCAGAAAAGACGCGACACCTCGAGATCTGGGTCGGTAATGTCCTGGAGGTGTCCAAGGAAGTGACGGAGGCCCATGGATCGTTCTACTCCGATGGTATACTTGGATTGCTTCCTAAATCGTGGCACTGAAAGCATTCTCGCAGAATTTTTCTCCGCATTCTCATTTTCACTGTCCGAATCTGCGTTCATGTATGTGGCGGAGGCCAAGGAACCCGAACATGCCTCCGAGAAATTCAAGTTCACCCCGCCTCTCGGAGAGACTTTCGGCAGCAAGAAACGGCCCACGATTTTCATATTTCGCTGGGAGACCTCTCTCCTGTCCTGTCAGACCTCGCTAGCAAGGCTGTCGCCAATCTTGCCGCAGGATAAGTCAGTTCTCTTCGGGCAACCAGTATTCTCCACCGTGGACAACGACACCATATATGCCACAGGGTAAGAGTACACCAGTGATGGACGATTCTTGGGGCCGAAGTGGTGCTACAATCGTCCTTCAGGAACCTGGAAGATTAAATTATCGTCCACCCCTGACCAGAAGCTTAAGGACGACCCAGCGCCTGTGTCACTGAACTGTGTTCCGCAGAAATTAACACCCGGCGACTTGTCTTGCCGCTCCCCTCGCATATACCATAACGCGACGGCCGGTACAGCAACGTTATTCTGGCTCTCGTGTGCTTCAGGTGGCCCTCACGCTGGCACATTTGCTCTCCATTCTCAAGACCTCGGGGCGTCCGAGAGGGCGTCGAAACCGATACGACCGTGGTGCGGGAACCCCAGTTGGAGTCGAAGACCAAGAATAATTTCCCTTCGCGAGCAATGAAGGGCGACGTAGGAAGGTTGGCGTCGAGATACAACCCTGGGAAGCCGTCCGACTGGCGAGGCTCCCAGACGGTGTCCACGAGAACCATAAAGGACTTGACTCCTGATTCCGACGGGAAGCTCTTCTCTTGGACCATGTTGGTTACAGATGGCGTCGGACGCCTTCTTTGCTCGCGCAGTACGCCGACGATTCCGTTCGAGATCGTTCTGGGTCAGATGGATGCCGTCGGCGAAGTATCCTGGCAAGTCATCTATACACCATACATTTTCCCGAGTCGTGCGCGACCGTTTTCCCTTTCCCTTTTTTCCACTCATACCCTTTACAGTCCAGACTGCGCTGTCCCGTCTGAGCTACTCCGTGATATCCATCCCTAGCCGCGGAAAGACAGAGACATTGGTGATCAGACCGTCGCATCCGGAAGATTCTCCGCCGCCCTGTCTTCAGTTTATTCATGGAGGTCCGCACATGGCGGTGACGACGGCCTTCGCACCAAACACAGCGTTCTTGGCGCCAGAAGGATGTAGGTTTCCAATCCCATTCTTATGCGCATTCTCATATACAGCCGCGTAGATACTGTATGGCTGCCGAACTATAGTGGATCCCTTGGCTTTGGCGAGAACTTGAAATCCGTCCGCGCGCTGCTCGGCAACTGCGGCTCTCTTGACGTTCAAGATTGTATCGCCACCGTCAGGCATCTCGTCGACCTCAGGATTGCTAAGGGAAAGCAGTTCGTTTCGGGCGGTAGTCATGGAGGCTTCCTGGCTGCACACCGTGCGTTATTTTCGACCTACAGGCAACTGCGTGCTGACTCGTTAGCAAGTCATCGGACAATTCCCCGAGGTGTTCACTGCTGCTTTCATCCGGAACCCAGTCATCTTTACCGAGGCCTTTTCTTCCGACATGCCAGACTGGGTGATTATCTTACGTTGGTTCTAATTTATTTGAGCTCATCCGTCATCCGCCAGTTTTTCAACGAATGGAACATCGAGTATCCTATTTACTCCTCGCCACAAGGTTTCCCCGACAACTCAGACAACAATCACGCCCTCTCACCGCGGCCCACTCCTAAAAAATCGCAAGAGACCTTTGCGTCGGCCCCCTTTGGGCACGTCGATGCGGTCACGGCGCACGTCCTCCTCCATCTCGGCGGGTTGGATCGACGGATAACACCGACGCAGGGACTGGAATATTATCATGCGTTGAAGGGTAATGCTCTGAACCGGCGACCGGAGCAAAACGTTGAGATGTATTGGTTTGAAACGGAGGACCATTCGCTCGATGGGGTCGAAGCAAACAGGATTGTATGGGAGACGTCGATCGACTGGCTCAATAAGTATCGCGCCTGAAATTAATACATTATTTCAGCGTGCCAAGTGTTTCTTCATTCAAATGAAACGAATTCGCCGGTTCTGCGCGTCCATCATTTCCCAATGTCGCGGGTAGTCACAAATCACGAGATCGTGACGCTCTCTCTTTTGCACCGCCATATCATCGATAGCGACTCGAGCAGCTTTTAACAGACATCCCCAATGGACAGACGATTTGGAGCGGAGGGGAAACTTGGGATAGGTGGGGGTGGACTTGTGTCGGAGGAATCCCAGCGAAAGTAAGTACGCGACTGTATCATGTATGACCCAGTTTCCCCCCAACCTCATGTTCTTCAACAGTTTAGAGATGGCAGAAAATCTCTGTCGGAGAGGCATGCCCAACGACGCCGTACCGTACCTCCAAATCGCACTCAAGGACAAAAACAACTTCGACGCGGAAATACAGATGGCATATCTATCCCCCGACCTTCTTTTCTCGGTCGAGGTTCTCGAGACTTCGGAGAAGCGAGGTTCGTCTCGTAAAGTTGACTCCTTCCGAATTCCCCTTACCCCTTCGACCTCTCGATAGCGCGAGCCGTTTTGATTAAGCGCCTTGGCGCAAAATGCTTTGACGATGACGGGCCGTGTGTCGGGAGGTTTTGCGATGCGGAATTACTCCTGACGCGGCCGTATATGCGCGTCCTCCAGGCGCTAGTCCGCATGTACTGGGAGACGAAACAATACAAGAAGAGCGCGTGAGTTTCTTTTGTGCCTACGGTGTGATTATATCTCAACCCAGTTAGCCGCACGATCATCGAGATGCTTCGCCTCTGCCCAGGTGATAATCTCCTGCAGCGCTGGTGGCTCGGTCCCCTCCTCATCCGCACCGGCCGTCCCGCCGACGCGCTCTCGTTCTGCCAGACGTGGCTGCAAACCTTCGAGACAGGCCGCACGCCTATCAGAGGGGGTACTTTGTTCCCGCCGCCGAGCAAGAAGCTGCTGGATGCCGAGACGGAGGACCGGTTCGCCCGGTACGCGCCGTGCAACATGGTGTACACCGCCGCACTTGCGGCGTTCAAACTCTGGGGCCTCTGCGCCCAGAGTGCGCAGTTCCTCCGCATCGCGACCCGGACGAATCCCGCCATCCTCGCAAAGATTATCGCGCGGCGCGCCCAGCCGAGTCAGTTTTTCTCTTCCCATATTTAACACCTTCTCACTAGATCTTTTTTGCAGAAGAGGGCAACCTCACGATGCAGACCGAGCGCAATGGTTCGGAAGAGGCGCATGATTATCTCTGGATGGCGCAGGATCTGTGGATGGAACCAGACGTTTGGAGCTGGGTAAACGAAGACGCTGGGGCCGCGGAGCATATTCTACGATTCTGCAGTCGGCCGGACTGCGCCGCCCAGGAAGCAAAGGTGACGCAGTTCAAGCGGTGCGCGGCGTGTCACCAGGTCGGTGTCAAGCTTAAATTTTCGTAAGTTATGCGGGCTGATGCTGCGCGTCCTAGGCGATGTATTGCGGGTCCGTGTGTCAGAAAGCCGACTGGAAGAGACATAAACCAGGTATGTTAGTCGTACTTCTAGCAGACTTACTTCACCTCGACTTGAATTATTACTCGTGACAGGCTGCGTCAAGGAAGTGGAGCTGAAGAAAAATATGAAGAAAATTTTCAAGGACAAGCCTACCACGATTCCTGTGTATGCTGTCGATGGTCGAGAGATAGGCCAGCTCCCGTAATAGTGTTCAAGGCGTTCCAACAATGCTGGCCGATTGACTGTCCGATTCCTTGGCGGATGCCATTCAACTTAAAATCTGGCCATGGAAATCCGGTAATAACCGCGCTGAGGGTTTCACGCCCCGCTTCACGGTCAGGTTTTGAGATGTGTCCTCTGCTAAACCTAAGTAACATATTCCATGTCTCTCCATAACCTGAAGAAAAGGGACCGGACGGCCGCGATGGCGACAGCGAGATGGCACCGGTCAACGACCAAAATGCAATGGAGAAGGCGAATGGCCACAACGCGATGAAGAAGGAGATGTAGAGGGCATGGCCGAATCGTGCGGATAAGTCATCCCCCTCCAAAATTGTGTTGTTGGGAAACCGGACCGCCCTTCAAGGTGTAACTAGCGAGGAACGAGCTCAGTTGTTACAGTGTCTGTCTTGGAGAGACTACCTTCAAGGCGGAGGGTGGCTCAGCACTGCCGGCTTGTTTGAGTAATATGCCCGGAAGTGGAAAGTATATTGGCGTACACCAATGTCCGCCAATGGATGTTGTTGGACACTGGTGGCCATCAAGGGATGTTGTTACGCGATGGCCGGCAAGATAAGATAATGTTCGCGGGTGATTTCCATTGGCCGATGTTGATTTTCATCCACCGGCCTCCAACGTTTTCCATTGATTTACAGCAAAGACTGGCCGAATTTGCTCTGTTGTGACCATTCGAGCTCCATATGTATACCCTTGTTCACTGCAATACTTCCTTTCCCAACCACTACTGGAGTTATTGATGATGCTCGACTCAGGGAGAGCTGAAATAAAGACCCATAGATTATTAAGAGCTGCTGCAAATACTTTATGCGATGGTATAACCAGCCCTGCGATTCTTACGGTCTGCTTCTCAATTGAGCCTACATTCAACCTACAAACCGATATTAGGAGTTAATTCGCGTTGTCAGCTACAGAGCGCGGAGACGAAAATTGCAGCCTAGCCGGACTCAAATACTGTTATTTGTCCCTGAAGGCAGTTCACTACTGAATGTTTTGAATGGAGTTCATTGAAAACCAGTGGATGGCAATGGAGTATACTGGATTCCACTGTAGTGCAGTGGAGGCGCACTGGCGGCCAGTGGTATTTAATGCCGAACACTGCCGAACACTGCCGTTTCCACTGCCGCGTATATTACTGGCTTGTTTGCAGTAGACACGACGGCTCGCACACTACAGTCTGTGCGGCTTTCGCTTGGGATTCTTGATTGATGGTCAAAGTCCTTATCTTTTCGCAGCAGAAAAGAGCTAAGAAATAGGCGGTTCTGTTTTGCACCTCGAGCGAAAGCTTGGTGCCGGCGGAGTGCCGAGTATCTCGGCACGTCGGCACACCATCCGAACATTTCGGCTTTGCTCAATTGGGTGCCAGTTGAGCTTATGGCACAAGCTTATCCTTCGGGTGTTAAACGGGTAGCATTATAAGCTCAGTTTCCATTCAGCAGCTTTCACCTATTCTTTGATTCACTTCAAAATGTTGCGCGGGCCGAGCCATCAATGGTTGAAGACGGCCAGTTTGACTGGCAATGCTCAATTGAGACCGAGCTGAACATTGCCAAAAAGATGAAGATACCGAGGCTTCGACCAAGCTTCGACCTCCGAGAATTGCCTCTAATTATGTTCCGTATCTAAAATATATCGACGCTAGGACCGTACAGATAAAAAGAGAGAATTACAATACAAGGGGGAATAAGCTGCTATGAAGGGCGGCAGAGAACCATGGGAAGGAGCTGCGGACAGGCGAGACGGGTGTGGGGGTATGATTGGCGCGTACGGATGGCGACGGCTCCTTCCTCTGGTAAAACTCGTCATCGAGGTCAGCCAGATCCTCCGTCTCCAAATCACTCTCCTCGTCGTCCGTTTCATCTTCAAGCCAGCACGAGGCCCGCCGAACTTCACTAGATGACCGCCACCACTGCTTGTCCGGCCTGTCGTCCTCCGCTACATTCCAATAAGTCAAGACGTAATCTGCGCCGGGCATCTGGCCGTCCTCCGCGTCCGCCCAGAGGGGGTGGTGTTCCACGGGTCCCTCGCCGAAGTCGAAGTATTCTTGCTCGCGCCGGACCGCATTCGTCTCCATCGCGCCGAAGTACGAAGACTCCCAGTCGTCTGCGGCGAGGAGGTCGCGGGATTGGAGGCGCGAGGTGAGGCCGTCGGGCGCCGCCACTTGCTCCATCGCGAGCCCGGGGTAGGAGATGCGCCAGCTGCCGCGCACGCGGGGGTCGATAGCACGGGGAAAGTCGTCGAGGGTGCGAAGCGCGCAGTCGATGAGGCGGTAGCCCTCAAGGGAAGGAAAGTGCGGGAACGTGCGGTCCGCGTTGCGCGACGCGTCGTGAATGTCTACGGACCAGTGGTCCAGCCACCGAACCGACGCATGGGTGAAGGCATCGGAGATGAAGTACACGTTGGGCATCACGACGTGGGTGAGCATCGGACAGAAGGTCAATAACGGCCCAAAATCCCAATGTTGAACGTCCGCTTCGTCCTGAGGTGCACTGGGAAACGCGAGAAATTCGAGTTGACGTCCATGCCGGGCCAGGATCGGATGATAATTGGCGGGTAAGTAGCTATATAGGGGGTCGACCTGCTGGAACGCGAGGCGTCGCAGCTGTGGCATGTCCCATTTCAAGGTGAACGTCCCAAGCGCAAGCTGTGAATCCTCGATGGTTTCGCGCAAAATGACACGAAGCGATCGCAGGTGGGGAAATACGAGCGTCTCCTCATTGAAAGCGTCGTTGTGCACTACAGTTATCGACAGCTCCTCGAGCCGACTGCAGTGTTTCTTGAGCATGTCTAGAACGTCCTCGACCGGGTCGTGTGGGCTGATTGCGATGGAGGTGATGGTTGGCGGGAGGGGAGGGAAGGAGCAGCGAATGGGGAGCGCGAACGGAGGGAGATTATTCACGCTCTTCACATTGGGACACATCTCCAAGATTCGTTCCATCGGCTGGTAGACTTCGTTCTCCCATGTGGGCGGGAAATAGCTGGCCAAAGTGATGCTACGGACTAGCCCGCCGAGGAGCGTTGAGTTCGTCAGACTGTCACGCAGAGCGAGCAGGTCGAAAGGTCGTCTAATGAGGATGGTGCGGTAAAGGAAAGCGATTCCATTCTGTAAATATGTCGTCAGTGACCGTAGGGCGAGTGGCATAGCGGCACTGACATTATACCACTGTCGAGACACCAGTACAAGGGCGCGCTTAGTCGCCATGGCGTTGCACCACGCAGAGTTGGGTCCACAGTGGAGCGAGGGGTCGAGTAGATTTTCTGAGGGAAGCACCATATCAAATATGTGACACAGGATCTCCGCCGGGAGCCTATCGAAGGCGGGTGTCTAGATGTAATGGGTTAGTGTGGGCAATGCGATTGAATTATTCAGCTACACACCCCTCGTGCCATCCCGCGACAGTTGCAAAACTGGAAATTCCGCGCTTTGCAGAAGCACACCGCGTTCCATGGCACAAATTCTTCTAACCACTGGTCCCGTCGAGCCACATCGTTCCTGTCCCGGACTTTGTCGAGTTTTTGACGGCCAGGACTGACACCGAAACGTTTCCGGATTTGTCGTTGGTTGATAGGCTCAGGAAACTGGGCGATATCGATATCATTCTTGTTCCAAGCTTGAGATAGAAACTTACGAGGAATTCGGAGAACGCAGGACGCTTGAGCGGCGGCTCCAACACGGTGTGCGAGCCGGAACGTTTGCGCTTGAGAGACGGCAATGCGAACATCGATTCGTTGGAAGTTGAGTCTAAGTCAAAGGTTTATGAGGGGGCGCGAGAAACGGGAGGCCGGGAGAGGCATAATTCGTCGAAGGCTCGGTGTTTTATACCATTCAATCAAGCGCTTTGGCCTCGGCTTACCAAACAATAGCAGTATTTGCCGAAGCACAAGGTCAGGTTACGTACCATTTTGGGACAAAGCAAGAGTCTCATGGCCCCGTAGTTTTGAAGGCGGGCGAACCAGACCTGAGATCTGAGACTGAGTTGGCGCGAAGGGTGGTGGTGGCCGGAAGGGAAAACCATTGATGATCTATCATTCGGAACAGGTGCTCGCTATTGATGCCGACTTTTTCGGTTGAGCTTTGCAATTACATGCAGTGCGATACGCAGAGCTCAGGGGGCTGTAAGATATGCTCATCTTTTCGCATACTACCAACATACTACTGTACTGAATTTCGGCTGATTCGGGCATCCATTTTAGCATCGTTTGTGAAATCTTGCGGCGAGCCGAGGTCTCTGGGATTGCGGAAGATAACTTTGTATGTACATTAATATTGGCTTCATGCATATGGGGAGCCATATTTGCGAAAAAAAATCTGCTGTAGTACAGATGACGCGCCTTGACGGCATCTCCGCGAATCACTGATGCATATGGCTGCAGCACAGCCTTGCCGCAGCAACATCCACATTTCTTCCTCTACCTTCATGTCCGCCCCGCGAGTGCGCCAGAAGAGAGTCCCGAAGCCTCCGGCGTGTGATACATGCAAGGCTAAACGTGTTATATGCTTTCCGCAGCCAAATGGCTTGCCTTGTCCCCGATGCGCGGAGAAAAACACCATGTACGTGGTTTTGGAGTCAACCTCCTCGCATTTTCCCAATGACCCAGATGCCTCACAACTCCTGTTGCCCGGAGGCGGCCCCGGGTTGAATCAGAGCAGGCTGTAGAAAAAAGAGAACCATCGCTCTCAGAGCTAGTCATGTCCCACCGACTACTACCCGCTCCCTCTTCATTAGTCGCTATTATTCCCACGGCCCCAGCGGGGTTCACCTCGAAGGACTGTCCCGAACTGACTCCAGCACTAGGTATGTGCCACTTGGCTTCAGCCTGTCCGTGCTCACTATCTTCTCCCCGGGCAGTCGCTCACTTCTTTGACTGTAGGCGCATTTGCGAACCAATAATTTCATGAGTGCTAACTCTTCGTCGTACCACAGGCTTCTACGTGCTGAACGTTATTACGCATCCGGTGATCTCCGCGTCATCTATCACAGCGTCCGTTCAGGCCGCCTCGTTCCAGCTGTCCCTCCTCCCGCCACAAACGCGTGTGCTCGCGCTGTGTATAATTGCACTCGGCTCCCTTCACTCATTCCACGAGGCTGTCCTCGGTCCGGGACCACGCCCCGCCTCCCTAACGGACTCGTCTTTCTTTTCCGCCAACTCCCGAGAGGAAGTGCGCAACTGCGGAACGCGGCGCGCGCCAGTGTGTCGTGCGCTCCATGCCGCAGCGCTCAGGGCAGCCTGGGACGCGGGAACTATACTCCACGTCTCTCTTGAGAACGCAGGTGAGTGTTTCCGTGTTTACTGTTCACTTGAGGTTCCTGAGTCTCTAAACTATAATAGCGTCTTGTTTTTTGCTTGATATCCTTGACTACCGTATGCCAGATCGCCCCTCTTGCCGTCTGACAGCCCTCATTCTGTGTAGCTGATTCCTCCACGCCGTCGCGGCCGTGGGCAGGTGCCTATATTTCTCATGTTCGTGCCATCGCGCCTATGTGGCGATCGACGATTGGATCTGGCGACCAGTGGGCGAGTCCAGCATACAGCGGCCAGTGGACGGCTTTCATCGTGAGTATTCTGGTCTCATAGGTGTTCGCAGCTGATTATTAGATGGCCGAAGCACTAATCTCGGTGAACTGTAGGAAACCCATGTTAATGTACGTTACTGTCTTGCCCTCATTCAATGAAAGCCAGTTACATGTTTTCCACTAGCACCCTCGAAGACCAACTGCTATTATACGGCCCCGACCCTCCGTCTGCAGAGAAAGTCCTTGCCGCCATAGAGGCATCGACTAAGAAACCTGACCCGGTTGTTCTCTTCGAAGCAGCGAAAGCATGTACGTCCATTTCAGCAAGATTGTACAACCCGGTCTCAAGAAATGACAACCTGCAAAGACTTGTTTCATGTTACCCGCCTGGCGCGCGACCTGTGGACAACCATTAACGGAGGTATATATATATGCCCTTCAACTCATTTCAGTTCTGATTTTGATTTAAATGCAACAGACTTGGCCCGAGTTAAATCGCTCTCTGAATCCGCGGTGATCTCGTATCTCTCCTCTCTCTCCCTAATCCACGCAATCCTCTCGCATATGCTCTCTCATGGCGACCTCCTCCTAACTGCATCCCCACCCCTCCTGAACGCCAACGACCACCACGGCGTGAGCGGTCTGATGCATGGAATCGTCATGGGCTTCACCGCGCTCGTTCACCCGGTCTACAGGGAGCTCGAGTTCCGCATGAACAAGGATGAGCTGGATGACCACACCCGGGAACGAATGAACCTCCTGATCGCCCAGACGCGAGAGATGATGAGACGTGGGGTGCGGGAGCTCGCACGCTCCATGCGATACCTTCCGAATGTGCACTATTCTCCATTTCTACGCCTCCTGGGCTACACTCAGTTCGCGCTTGAGGACGCGGAGGCGGCGCCGGTGCGCGATCCGGCGCGGGTGCAAGATCTTGCTGTGTACGTTTTGCTCGTCTGCCAAAGATATGCATTACTGACTCTGGTCAATTTCAGCATCGCCGGCCAGATTTCGATTGTGGCGTACTCGCGCGAATGTACATCGTCTGAGGTTGCCTTGTTGCAGAGACTGGATCGATACCTCGAGAACCCCGGAGTCGAGCCGGACTTCGTTAACCCGCAGAGTATTGGGGACTCGCTTTTCCCTCTCGATCAGACATGGATGGGATTGGATTTTTTATCAGTCCCTGACGCACTAGAGCATATTCTGGGATAATTTGACATCTTCCACTATCTTGAATTAACGGAGACATCGCGCCGCAGACTTACAAGGATGCAAACTCAAGTTCTGCCGTTAGACATCCCAATGAAGGCCGGCCGCGCAAGAACCCACTTTGTAATCTAACTCGCATTTTTTGAATGTAAACTTTTTCGGCAGCTCGAGGCCATCTTGCCGCTCACGGCGAATCACGGCTGCCACCAGCCGGCAACCCGTGGGACGGCCGGCCCTCTCGGCATCACCAAGCCGCTGTACGGCTCACCTTTTGCAATATGTGAATTTTATGCCGGGCAGATATTGATGGAGGATACAAGCATACGCAAGATGCCTACTTAAGCCATGTTCATAGTGAATATGCCCGTTCCCTTCAAGTTGTCGATGTCCTGGTATGTTCAACATTTGAGCAGGATGACTATGTTGACATTTGCATCGGAGTGGTGGTCGACCACTGTGTGTACACTCGGGTTAGATTTTGAGGCCGGTTTCCCAGCAAAATCCCGGATCCCAATGCTATTCCCAGCCGACGATCCCTCATCCAGGATTTTTCGGATGTGCTGACCGGTGTTGAGGGTGGCTAGCATGGAGTTGTTCATGTAAACTGTTCAAAGTAAAACAGTCAGACAATTGGCTTAACTGACGTTTGCCGCGCAGAATGACCCCGAGGACGAACCAAAAGGTCCCAGGGAGGGCGAGGAACTGTTTGAATGTGAATACAGAAATGTGTTGGCGCAGATAGAATACTTGCCAGATGGGAGTAGTGACCCGGCCGATGGGTCAATACGTTGTCTTGTGAGAGAGAGGAGTGACAGGTGGCTGTGTGTCTTCTCCTCTTTCGAACCACCACCTGCACTCCGACGACTTTCCACCACATCGCAAATCACTCACAGGCAACACATATTTCGCAACCCACCCACTTAACCCTTTGATTTCCTTGGGCACAACCGTTGATCGTTGAGTACTCTTCTAAATTTTGATGGCAGGGAACTGTTTAAATGTGAATACAGAAATGTGTTGGCACAGATAGAATACTTGCCAGAACCATATTGAAAATTGGGCATCTTAGCTACTTAGACTAGCTTGCGCCGTCAACCGATTATCTCTCTCTCTCTCTCTCCCCATATTGAGAGGTGCAGCGATGGCAGTCAATATTCATATCGATGGAGTGTCAGTGGTTCAATCGCATGGTGTATTAGTTCATACCTCGATTAACCGCCATGAGCATGAGCGAGTTCAGTAAGGAGTTTGTTCTGACAAAAACTTGGAAGTTGAGTGACTAAAAAGGGTAGTGGCCGACTGCAGAGTGGTGATAGCCTAAAATACAACCGTGAGAATTCTTAGTTTCTTCTAAACAGACGCTACAACTGCTACCTCGTTCCTCGTTATGTTGTAGAGAATTCTCAGCTGTACGGTTATGAGAACTTGTTCACCCCTCGAATCAAGGTTCGAGAAAGAAAGAAAAAAAGATCTGTCAACCGTGGGATAGCATTGTCAACCGTGAGACTTGGATAACGTCACGGACCCAACCATGTTCTTGAATTCAATTCAGTGTACGCAGTGGGGACATCGTGATCTCCTTGTGGCACCCCGCCACGAACGAGCACCAGTTTTTGTGTTATCAACACCGTCATACTGCTTAGCTTTAAAATAGTTGTTGTGCGTTCGAGTGTGCCTTTCTCGTGTCGTATTTCTTAGTTGACCACCCGAAATCCTGCAAGCGCTCGGCAGTTTTGACGTCTGGAACTCTACAAAGGAAGACGTTAATGTGGGATCCCGGGAGAGTACACTTTTCTGACAGAACCTCTCGCAATCAGCCATGCGCTGCCTGGCGGCGACAGCGACCACGTTGTGATACAACGGCAGCTTTTCGCAGGTTTCAAACTCCTTCAAAGCTCCCTCAGGTCGTGGAAGGCATCGCTGCGGTTGCGTGAGCCTTCCGCAGATGTTTGGAATTATATTTCGAACGCCGAAATTATATTTAAGACGCCGTGGCGCAAATTCGCAAATAGAACCTTCTGGTTTATATCAAATCGGAATCTGTCCAGCGTTAGGATTTAGGGCCATCGTTGCGACAAGATGGAAGTTGTGTCCGCGCCTCGCTCGTGGGGGAAATCGGGAAGGGGCCCGCCCGCGAGGTCGCCTAGCACCCCAGAAATCTTCCTGATGAGAATCAATAGGTGTCCTACGCTTGGTCGGATTTTCCGTCAGTCAGTGCAGTCGGTGTCTATCAGCGCAAGAGTGTCAAGTGCCAATTGAGCTTGGGGTAAATTCGGAAATCCCGATAAGCCATCCGGTGCACAACTTGAGATCGATCTAAGGATTAGAAGTTATGGTGATTTCAGGGAGACAGTCTAGAGATGCAGAAGAAATCGGCCTGAAGCCTCCCAGCGGCCGAGTCGCGTAGTGGCAGCTTAGCTTGCAAACACCGCTAGACTTTCGTGAAGGACCAACATACGAGGCGTCACAGATTTTATATCCTCAGACGACTCCCAAATTTATTCCAACTTGAATTTGGACATCCTATACCACTCAAATTTTGGCCTGAGTTTTGGGACCAGCTACGAATGCGATCTCTAAACCCCTTAATCTCGTTGTGCCTTGTGTTTAAAAACGCAAGTTGCCGAACTGCACCCGCGTTCTTGCCAAAAGCGGTAAGCTCGCGGTCACGCCTGAGTGGCGTGACGGTGGCGGTGTTTGTTGATCTTCTCCTCTCCACCACCACCATCCCCGACCCGCCCCTCGACAAGCTCAAGCGAATGGCGCGCACTACGAGCGTTATAATCGAGACCACGGGTGGCTCACCCGTGTTCCACATCCCGTTCCCGCTCTCTGCGATGGTCCACGTCGGCGACAACGCCAACGAGGTGCAGCTCATCTTCCGCAACAGCGGCGGGAATCCGACGTTCCATGTCGGCGGTGCGGACATGGGTGTGGCTGCAGGGGACGCGTGGGACTATGGGACAGTGGTGAAGGCGGTGATGAGTGAGCGGAGGCGCGTGGCCGCGGGCGGGGTGGCAGGGGATGTGCGCGTGAAAGTGGAGGATGTGACGCCGAGGATCCAAGGGAAGGCGAAGGGAAAGCGGAAGGAACGACAAATAGAAGCAGGCACACAGGTGGAACACGAACGAGGTAAGTGGATTGGTTCAGGGGTGCGCAGTCCATTATTCATTTCGTTCCAGAGACAGAAGCAAGTATCACACCGGACAACTTGAGGTCTCAGCCGGGTAATTTTTCTGCAAACACTGTGAGGTCACTCATTCAATCCGAACTACAGATGGAGACTCTCCCTCGCACCCAATGTCCTCCATCTCGAATCCCCTTCCTTCCCTCCCCGACCGCCCTTTGACCCGCGAAGAGCGCTCCGCCCTTTCCCGCGGCTCCCTCTCGCACGAAACCTTTGCTTCAATTTACGAGGATGGACGGCAGGATTTTGCTTTTACGATTGATCCCTCATTGCCCGTTAACCGAGATTTGACGGCGCCGGAGGAGATCGAGTGGATACAGCTGTGGGAAGCCCTGCTAAGGCTCGACCGGGTGTATTCTGGGCCGTTACGGGGTAAGTTCGCGCTTGCCCTTGGGGTTTTGGTTTAAGGTCTTGAACGTTGCTTTATTTTATTTTTCTACTTCGTCCCCTTCAAGGCGGCATGCTGATGTTTCCACAAAAATACAGACGTCAGAGGATTAAAGCGTCGGAGCGGCGAGATGATGGAAGCAGCCGCCAAGCGCGTCCGTACCCAAGGTCAGCCTCAATCTACTCTCCTTTACAATTGCGATCTCTAATCCCTTCATAGTTCCGGCTGCGCGTTCGCAGCCCACGCCTACCCCTGCACGAGGTCAGTTGATTTTTCTAGATTCGACGTTTCACGCTATCTTTTCCGTGTCTTCATTGCCGATACGTTTTGTTAACCAACCATCTTCTCAGCGCCCCCTCCACCTCCCCAAAGTCTGCGCACAAGCAGCAGGATCCCGAACCCCGTTGCCAGCGAGCCCTCCATCAATCACGTTCCTACAACTTTGACTTCAGGCTCAGGTTCGTGCTTTAATAATTTAACTGCGCCGTAGGTCCTCATCAGACGACGACGACCAGGACAATACACCCATACCCCTGCTCATCCAAAACCCGGCTCGGGTGAGTCGTAATTAACACCTATTTTCCTTTTGTTTGTGGGGAGAAGAAAAGTGTATTGATTGCGTATCACGCGATTTAGGGTCTCTGAAGGTGACGGCTGGTCAGCCGGCTTCGTGGACGGTACAACGAGAGCGAGAACGAGAACGGCCAAGTGGGAGTGGTGTTGCGCTCGCGCCATCCTCGCCCGTTGCGAACGGCGCAGTCGCAAAAGCGACGCCTCAAGGTGGAGGAGTAGAAGAGGGCGCCGCTGCCGACGCCATTGAGGGCTCTGCGCATCGCGCTGAGCCACCACGAAGAGCTAAGGCAGTGGACACCGGGAAGGCGACAAGCACCGAGAAACCGTGGCCCCCCGTCCGCAAGCGCGCGGTCAAGGAGAATACCACCGGTCCGAGTGCGCTTGGGGATACACATAAGGATGCAGCAAACCCGACCTCCAACTCCAAGCGCACGCAGCGGGACGCCGGGATAGAGGATACCAATCCCACCGAGTCGTCGAAACGCGCGCGCCGCGGCGTTCTCGCGGCTGACATGCCCCCGCCTGAATACAAAACGCACACGGCGCACACGACGCAGGGATTGGCGTACCGCGCGTGGATTCCTACCGCCTCTTCCTCTTACGCCGCGTCGTCTACCGCCTCCGACGCGCTGCAATCGCGACGCCCCAACGCAACGGTGCTCTCGATGGCCGAGCGCGACTGGCTCGCGGCGCAAGCGGACTTGGCGCGCAAGCCGGACTGGTGGCGGCCCGTCAGGTGGCTTGATCTAGGGGCGCGGATGTGGGTGGAGGCGATGCAGAGGCAGAGTGCGGGGAATGGCGAGTGGGAGGGGGAGAAGGCGATGCGCCCGCTGCATCATTCGGTTTTGTTGGAGGCGTGGGATGCGGGGGAGTGGCGGTTCCGAGGCGTGGGGCACGAGCGCGTTGGAAGGGTGGAGGTGCTGTGGGCAGAATGGATTGCAGGTGAGGAGGGGAGGAAGTGGAGGGAGGGTGGTGGGAGTCGGTGACACCCGAATTGAACTCAGGCAAGGAGCGCTAGAACACCTTCTGTCACCGCAGCCCAAAATTTTCTATATAAAATTTGATCGACCACTGGTATCATTAAAGCTTTCTAGAGTTTGACTTTGGGAGACTACCAAATTTGCCACGTCGACATCTCTCGCTACCAAATTTGAAATTTCCCAGCCACGGCTATGTTCACTCGGACGTTGGAGTGGTCTGGGATGCTCCGAGTCGGGAGGAGGTCGAGGCAAAGCACTCGATATGGTGTGGCTGAGGACGAAAGGCGTGCTAATCTATCGAAGCTAGTAGCCTGCCAAATAAGTAGCGAGGAATGAGATTACCGTTGTAGCGTCTGTTTATAAGAGACTACCGCCATGCCGCGTTCGTAGTCTCTTATAAACAGACGCTACAACGATAAACTCGTACCTCGTTTGTTGTGGCATGCCGGCACTCGCCGAACTGTGGTGGAGGCGCAGCCTCCCACCATGATGTGAGGGCCAAGGAGATAAATATATAGTGTGGCTTGACTCCGAGAACCGTCCTAGGCCTGTGAACCTACCATAGCTCAGCTCACTTTATTTCGCCACCAAGTAGCTTGAGGCCATCGGGCATCTCGGGCTTGTTCAAAATCGGTTCCACCGTCCGCTCAGACAGTGGCCTATGAGTCCAATCGTTTTAGAAGTCAATATTGATTCTGAGACAACTAGCACCAAACACTTTCGAAGTAATGTTCAGATTTCCAACTACAGCGTGCTTTTTGGTTGGATCTTTAAGATGCACATTCAGAGGCCCGTAACAATCCCAGCCCCCGCGCTGGCCACCACAATAGACGCCACAGAGGAAGCGGCATCGGCAGTGTAAGTGTACGGTACGGTGGTCAGGGTGCCGGCAGCAATCTATAATACAACCGATAGTGAGTCTCGACTTCGTCGGCCTGTCTAAGCGACTTACCGTAGCCTCGAGAGTCGTGTTGGTGAAGACGTTGCTGCGCTGCACAGCACTGAACAAGACCTTGTGAGGAATAGATCGAAGCAAGTGAAGAAGGACGCACAAGCCACCGTTCAGTGTGGTCTCGATCGGGTCGACAACCTGCGATAGGTGAGCCAGTATTCACGGGGGCAAACAGGAAGCCTACGTTTGTGAACT
Source organism: Mycena metata (assembly GCA_029378385.1). NCBI lineage: Eukaryota > Fungi > Basidiomycota > Agaricomycetes > Agaricales > Mycenaceae > Mycena > Mycena metata. The sequence goes on along the minus strand of JARKIB010000490.1, from coordinate 14,882 downwards.
GGTTGTCCTCAACCAGAACTTGAGCCCCGTCGCGGGAGTCAATGGCACTGGCGAGAACATTGTCGAAATAGTTTGAGTAGATATGGCTGTTTTCATGGCGTGTAAGGGATTTGGGCGAACTGAAGAAATAATGCTCATGCTTACGCGGTCCCGAAACGCAAGGACGGAGTGCGCGAATTGATCTCAAGAAAGTGGTTGTGGTGGTAAGTGACACTAAAGCGCAGTGAGATGTTAACGCTTCAGAGAGAAAGTGATTGTGTACCGAAGATGGCCACTGTCTTCGTCGCCGGTGTTGTCCGAGCCACCAACGAGGGAGCACTTGAAGTGCTGTTGGAATACGTTCCAGGAGACCGTTACAAAGCTGATGCAGTCGTCAGAAAGGCCCAGCACAAGAATAGATCACATACTCTGTCCCGTGGTTCATGTCGAGCTGGCCGTCGTAAAAGTCCTTGTCGTGAGTGAGGTCAGAGGTAAACTGTGGAGAGAATTCAACTCTGTAGTTGCTATGAATTCAAGGACCGTACAGTGTTGTGCTGTCGCGAGAGAGATGAGTTGAGGCTGATTAGTTTAAGTATTTTGAGATGGACGCACATCAACCCAGATGTTTGTAGAGGTCTGGAGCTCGATTAGATCCGTCGGGGCAGGAGACTTCGACAACTGCAGATTGCGGAGAATCACGTTCGTTCCTTTCTACTCGCCATTTAGCTATCATAGCAAGTGTTTGACCTCATTTGACTTGCCTTTACACGGAATCCACCGCCGGTCACGCCAGAGTTGGACCCGATGCCGACGACAGTCGTGCTTTTCGAGAAGTCGAGAAGAGTTATTAAGGATGCCTACGGGACCATAATAGAATTCATACTGGTTGCCGATGTCAATGGTGTCTCCGTCTGGGAAATATGGTCAGCCCACCCCACCACCAGATGTAAGTTCCATACCTCCTGTGATAATACCGCTGATCTGAACGATCTTTGGGGTAGCGCCAGTAATAGCCGCCCGAAGCGCAGCGAGAGTGGTCACGCTGCAAATATTTTGACTCAGCGCTCATGAACAGTGCGCGAGTGGGAAGCAACAAACGTCGTGGTTGGACCTCCGGCACCTCCTGTGGTACCTCCGTTCAAGGTCGCGTAACCCACCATTTGATTCACTTGATACCAGTCAGAAATTCCTTGATTGGACAGGGTTGAATGAACCCACCGGGGGCAGCCCGTTTGTCGATCGCACTGGCACTGACCAAAGCCACGAGAATGGCCAACGCAGAAAAGCGAGCAAACATAGTGAAGAGTAGTGATTGTGAGCAGGTAGGTCTTTGAGTACTCTGACTACCAGACCCAGGAGTGCAACCGTTTTTATAGGCGTTGAACATCGTGTACCGGCCGGGCCGCGCGGGGGGGAAAAGTCTATTCTCCGGATCCGGGTCAGTTTGTTTTTTGAGTGCCCCTCGTAAAGAAGCTTCGGAAGAATATCGTGATCCTCGAAACCTGACCTGTCTCTTCCAAGCCGTTGAAGCTCCACGGCCCGGAGGTTACTAACATCGTCGAAGTTTACATACAGAGCAAACTAAGCAGAAAGAAAATGCGAGGGAAGAAAGGAACCACGCGCGCATACGATGTGTCTCTGCCCTGCGAAGTAGAGGTAGAATTCACGGAGAAGATAAAAGGCGTTGCTTTCTCCCTATGCAAGAGACAAATCGGGTTTCCCCGCGACGGTCCGCGGAACCAGAGACATTGAACACTTGGTGTCCGCTGAGCACCGCCAAGAATGTACCCTCACGGTCCTGTGATCGTGCAGTGATGGCCGCGTCGGAGCGGGCACGGGTTCGATTGCTTCCAATGCTTCGTTGTTACGAAGATATTATCCGAATGGCGTTTATAGCTTGTCATGTGAATCACTATGGTTCAAATTCGGAAGGAAGCGTTCTCGAACTTCCTGGATCCGCTCCTGGGAAACATTGATCGCTGGCAAGTGCAAGGACGCAACCAAACTTGCAATCGAACTCTGCTTTTCCCATAAGTACTCTCAGGCGGCGGTTCTCAACCCAAATAAATTGTTGAGCATCGATCAAGTGAGACCGCACCGCCGAAGCGCCCTCCTCCTCCACCGCCGCGCTCTTCGTACAGCCTGGAAATGCTTGATCCAAGGGGAAATTGGAGTCTCTGCAGTGTAACGCAGTAAGGTATCGAACGAGTATCAACTTCCCTCAAAGTTGAAGCGAATATGCCATTCATTTTATCATATATTATCTCAGGAGGCAGCATGATAGGGCATAGTTCGAAGAATGAAACTATCCTCAACCCGCGCGGATCACTTCGTCTTGCCAAAGCACCTCTCCACCGAGATTCCGCTGTTTCCGAACCAGTTGGGCATCGTGATACCTGTATTCAGCTCTCTATCATTTTCTCCCGGGGATGTCAGGATGTAAACGACGGACCTGACACTCCGAGCGAGACGAAAATCACAATCAAGTTCAGGCTGAACCCCTGGAAAAATTTCCGGTGTAAAAAGAAGTCATTACGGTGCGAACACTAACCGTGTCGACTGTGGAAAAGGTTAGATTTTGAATACGCAGCGCGAGAAAGAGATAGACAGACGAGCAGCGCCTGTGATATACGCCCAGACCTTCCAAAAGTTGTAGCGATAGCGGTAGAGCCAGAAGTTCCAAATAAAGCCGAGGAGGAACTGCGTCAGCGGGCCAGTGGTTATGTTACCGCGGTACTGTGCAAATTAGTGGAGACCATAGAATGCAAAAGGAGGTGGCGTACCTTGGACACGTTGGAGAAGAATATCGTAGTGTTCCTGAGAGGATTGATTTGAGTTGTTACATGGACTTGAAGATGAAAGGAATACCAGAGATTAAACTTCGCATGCTTGAAGCGCCGGTCGAGCAACCAAACAAGGAAGGGGGCTAGTGCGCCAACCCTGATCGTATCACTTTTAAGGGGAAAGACCGGAAGCATTCGGGCACGCACGCGAATCCGTACCACAGAGGCTTATAGCTGAGCCTCGATGTCAGCGAACATCTACAACCAACGAAGGAATTCAGACCTCGCGTCTGCGAACAGGTTACGCGGGCCGACCAACGCGTATTGGATCCCGGCGGTGTTGTACGATTTGAGGTCCTGTCCGGTCTGTGGCGGTAGGCATCAGCGTCCTACCTGGTTGAATACAATTCAGCACTCCCCCATTCGCCGTTTGGATCCTTTTTAATCTCCCGTAGACTACATGAGGAGCAGCTGAGCAAGGGGGCGGAAAAACACGCTGGAAGTACACACTAGTCAAGCTTGGTCGAGAGGACCCAGAGCATCGTCGCGTCTAAGAAGAGTTGAGGTTCACTATGTAGCCCTGGAGCAGGAATTCACTCACAATTTACTGCATCGAACGATTAAAGCCGATGAAGCGCCGAATTGGGAGTATATGAGTCGGAATGACACACCCGCGATTCCAATGCTAGTGCCAAAGAGTTGACATACGACCACGTCGCGGGGTGGTACATGCATATCTGTGTTGTGACTTAGCATCAACCGACTGAGCAGTCGTTGGAGACCGACAGTGGGCAATTTTCTGGTCCTCGATCAACAGCTGCGCGTCGTACCTAACATGTTCCCCTTTTAACTGGGTCTGTAGACGGAAGCGGAGGGAGCTAAGTTCGTACCAAACGTTCCCCGATATGATTCGATACGTTAGTTGGCCTAGAGGATGTCGGGAGGCGCCGGGCGCCTGTAACATATATCCATACTGTCACAAACGGAGGTTGGCGATGAGGAAATACTCGAGTAACCACACGCACGATCAATTCATTCATGTAGCCGACCGTCACTGATGAACCCATCCGATTACAAGGGATTCAGGGGGCGAAGAGGCGGATACAGACCTGAGAATCCGCTGACAGCGTACACGAGGCTCATCGGGAGTGTCGAGACTGCACCAACAGCCAGGGCAACGAAGAGGGTGAATGGAGGCATATAGACGTGGCCTTTGAGAACGATAACGAGAATTATGGTGAACGCGATAGTGAAAAGGGCAAGCCACTCGCTGCATCCGTGAATGAAAATCGTCAGTTCGCGTAGAGGAGGAATGAAATTGGCCGACAGGTGCGTAACTTCTGGATAGATCTTCATCATGTTACTAGAGGAAGGTGAGGTCGTGAAGGTAATAAAAGACTGAATACCTCAAGCGATCACGGTGCACCCGTTTGCCGGTGAAGAGGGACTTGACAACGGCGAAAATTTGCGGGCCGGCGAAGAGAGCCATCCAAACGAAGGAAGAGATGAACGCGGCATAGGCTACAGAAGAACAACATCAAAATCCATACAGGGCCATCTCGAATGCCGCACCAAAGAAAAGACACCAGAGATATTGAGCGCCGGCATAGGCTACACCAACTTCATTGTACTGTAAAGAAAGATGGTGAGGTCGGCCTACACCTGTGAAGTACTGGCTTACTCGGGTTTGGTTGAGCTGCCCATCTTTCGTTACTATCCGCGGAAGGGAAAAATCAACGGGGTTTGGGATTTTAAACGTGGAATTCACTGACACATCGAAGCAAAAGGATAAGCGCTCCCGTTTTTGGTGAACCTGTGTGTGCTCGGGCGTTACAATACTGCGGAATTATTGATGGGACTCACACTCCATTGCTCATGACACTGAACGTCGGTGAGCCCCAGAGGTTGCCAAAATATGCTATCGGGACCAGGATCCACATCCTGACACACGAAAAGTAGTAGACTTCAGGCCATGTTAATTGAGCACAAAGATGCGACGCAACGTGACAATAAATCCCGTGAATAGAATGGCCTGCACGAAGAACGGCTGCGTGATGATTGACGAGGTGATGTTGGACACGTTGAGAGTCTGTTGCGGTTCAACTCGCACCAAACTAGGACGTATGGAAGGATCGGGGAGCTCACAAAGTTCAATACGCCCATTCCGCCCATCCCTGACCCGACAAAATTGGCGGCCTTGTTGTGGCCACCGATCCAGCAAATGGGAGCCAGGGCTGCAGTCATGGGGAATATGTACTGGGTGGGTTGGAGTTTTGTATATGCTTTTTTGGGCGTCGCGCTCACTTCTGGGAAGAACTTGAAATCAATCACGAAGATTAGCCAGCACACAAACCGTTTATACGCCACGTACCTGCCATACGAAAACTGCGATGCAGATGTACCAGAAACCCTTGCGACGTTGTGAGGATTCGCGACACCGACTGTGAGGTCACACACTTTTATTTGCCGTTCGGCCTGCGCATCTGTACTATTGTGTATCGTCCGGTAGAGCGTGACCTGTTGGAGGCTGACAGGGAATATAAACAAGGGGTCGTATATGAGGATCTGCCGCACGAGTGCAGTGAAGGAAAATCCGATGATGGACACGGCCCCTAGATATGTACATAAGTGGCGGTCAAGCATTCGCAGGACACTACTTACAGCCAAAGAAGAATGCCGTCCAATGGTTTATGTCAATATTGTAACTGAAGATCGGTCAGTGAGTAGAGCGTAATCAGCACCGTCACCTACTAGATTTTCGCATTGGCAGGCAGATAAGCTTAGTTGTTTGATCAGTACGGCCCAATGGGGCATTCGAAAACTCACTGGCCCAATTCCCACTAGATCCCGCATTCCTAAACGCGTCAACAGCGGGAATTATCGAAGGCGAAGTTAATACCCGGCGATTCCGATAAGGACATGCTCCTTCGCGCTAAATGGGCCTGGGTTCTGACGCAAATTAATCAGCCTTAGAATCGAGTCTGAGGATAGCCGACTGACGAGGGAGAAGCTTAGGGGGCCCAAGGAAACGCGATAATGGGGCAGTATGCGCTCCATCATCTTCCCCAGCGGCCAGGAGACCAAGACGATGAAAAATACTGAAAAGTTGGCACTGGTGGTGCGGTAGCTAAGCGATAATGAGCTAAAGGGCAAAATTATAGAAGGGGTATCCACTTGCAACGCTAATTGACCTGTTTTCGGTGAGTTTTGCTACTTGCAACTTGTCATCCGCAGTAAGTATGCTGACCGGTGAATGCTCCCAGGCAGACGAAGATTGTGGAGAGGAGGACCACTCTGGTGTACCAATGATGATCGATGCGATAGTGCAGGAGAAAACTTACCGGAAGGTCAGTGTTGGCATGGTGGGATCGTCTTCGAAGCCTACAACGTCGCGAACGAGTTGCGGGATATTTGCGTATTCAGGAGTCCATTCCACGTCGGAGGACTTTTCGGAAACCACTTTTCCCTCTTCTATGGGTGTCGACGGCGGAGAGTCCATTGGAAGGGAGTCAGGTAAGTGTGCGTAGCTCAGAGCATTTATACGTTGCTCCACGTCATCGAGCTAGAGGTCCGAACCAAAAGGTCAGCTTCCCACCGGGGTGATGCAAAGTCCGCATTGAAGGCGCATCCGCGGCCGAACGGTGCATATCGGTTACCCGCTAGAAACGAGATTGTGGAGTGAAAAATCTTGGTTAATCCATAAAGAGCCTATCTGGTCTTTTATGCAAGTCGGAGGGTGGTGACGCGGTTTCGAGACAAGACCCGTTGGTAGTCAATGGCAATATGCCAAACAAACCATCCAAGTTTGGGCGTTTCTTGTTTTCGAGAGCGGAGCGGGAGGATCGCAGGGCTGCACGGCGCAAGGAATGGCTGCGAAACTTGGCTGAAACTGGAAGCCACCCAGTGAGCACATTCTGGGGATCGCAAAAGTCATCCCTGGTTCATAACGCTCGTAGTCGCGCGCGCCATTGGCTTGAGCGTGTCGAGGGCAGGGCGTCGGCCCCTCGGGCCTGAGGCTGAGAGTTTCGAGGAGAGGAGACAAAAGAGGAGAAGATCTGTTTGTTGATCTGATCAACGTGATCAGCAGGCACCGCCACCATCACGGCATCATGAACTGCGCAAGATCCGCGGCGGGAGTTCAATATCAGTGGTTTGTTTTTTGAGCAAGGGCGAGGCTTTCTCAACGCATCTATGCCTTATTGAATTTTGTGGACCGTTCGAAGCGCCGGGCATCTCAGCCCAGTTCAAGGTGGTGGTAATTATAAGAAGGAGGGTTTGAAGAAAAGGGAGGAGTCTGTTGAACACCGCGCACACCCATCACATTTTCGAACGCCTGCAAGTGTGCGACAAGGGTTCGATTCCCGTAGGACCCATATATCGGAAACCCAGTGGACTTTTTGTGTTCTTTTATTATGGCTTTCTGCGCACGAAGCACCAGCCCTCAACCCATCGGTAGCCTACTCAATCATCTATCCCGCCAATTTCCCGAACCTCAGGCATCTCGGCCTAGTTGAAAGTGGTTATTAGCGATAAAATCCTCGGAGGCGGGTGTTAAAATTAGTAGTAGCAAACCATGAATAGGGAATCAGCTAGAAACGGCTTTTCTGGGTACTGCGCACCATTGGAGTAGGGCAAATGTGCGGCGGGGTTTCATTCTTCCAAGACCTATAGTTTTTTTTGAGCAAGTACTCTGCTCACACGGGCTGCTATCCCCACAGCATTTGCGTTTGATTGATTCCCTCCACCCAGCAATTTTCCAGACGTCGCCGGGTTTGTCGGCCTAGTTCAAGTGGTTAGAAAGTCTAAAGTCAACATCGAAAACTACGGCGAGTGGTGGTACGTAGGGACAATTGAAAGAGGAGCAGGAAAGGGCCCGTTGGAAACCGCGCACAGCTCATGAGATGAAAAGCTACGGGCTTTCAAGTGCGAGGCTGAGGTTCGATTCCCCAGGACCCATCGTCGGGAGGAAAGCAGCTCTTTTTTTATTCTTCTTTCTTGAGGAGTACTAGTAGGCCAGAGAATACTACGGACTTTGAATGCGCTTGCTCCATTAATTTTCTTCGCCCAGAATTGTTGACGCGCCGGCCATCTCGGGGTGGTTAAAATGCCCCGGTTCAAATCTATCAAAGACAACCTTGAAAGATGTGGTAGAGGGGCCATTGGAACAAGAATGACAACGGGTCTGCTGAGCACCACGCACCACCAATGAATGATCTTGCACTCCCTGCAAGGGCGCGGCGGAGGTTCGATACGACGATACCCTCGCTTCTGAACTCGGGATTCCCCTTGCAAACGCGTTGCGCGCCGACATTTCCCACTCTGACCAGCGCGGCATACTCTCCGTCGATATCCCCATCGTTCACCTCAAGCCGGTCGTCCCGCACACCCGCCGAAGAGAATTCGATGCTTCATCTGCGGCTCCGAAGACGACTGACCTCTAAGAGCAACGTAGAAACAGGTGGGTTGCTCTGATTCCATACGACCACAGTCTGCTGAAGATCTGATTGGACCACTTCTTTTGCGGCTTTCGTCGTACATCCGACACTGGACAGCCGCGCTTCGGTGACGTATGAAGCAAATGTGGCCAGGGCAGATAAAAGCAGCGCAAAGGGTTTGTCGACCTTTCCAACGTCGTCGTTTATATGGACAACGAGATGGAGAAACCAAAACCGGTGGCGTCTGCTCCTTGGAACCCATTGTCTCGACACTCGAGCGCAGGTCAGTAGTGTGGATTTAAGATGGTCTATGACAGCGTCGACCAGTTCGCCTCGAGTTCGCCAGGGCAATGCGCCATGAGCGGGGGTGGTCAAGCAACGGCGGAGGACCTGAAAGCCTTTGTGATGCCGTGAATCGGCAAGCACGAAACTGCAATTTGAACGTATCGGGTATCTCGGGCTCGTTCGAAGTTCTAACTTCAACATTCACCGTAAATTACACACAAATAATCAAACATCCCGGGTACAATTTCGACTGTAATACTTTTCCTGTTAATACTGAAAGGTTTCACGAACGTCTCCCCAGAAACAACCCTTCTCCCTCAAACTCGGAGATTCGTTGCATACCGAGATTACTAAACCTCCCACGCCCTTCCGCTCCGCAGAATTCGGCTCAATGTTCTCGATTCCATTAATTGAGTTGGTGGTAGTCGTCTCAATTCCGCTCGCACGCAGCCTGGGCATCGCTGGGGACGTGTCGGCTGCGTCCACTCCACCGAACGACAGGAAGTCGAGGCGCGTCGCGGTAGAGCGGATTTCGTCGCGGGAGTTGAGCGTCCACATTGCGGCAATAGCGTACAACTTCGGGAGCATAATATTTGCGATGACTGAGATCACAAACGCCAGTGTGGGTCCAGACGTTATTGCAGCTGATCGGATGACATGGAAGGTAGCAGCGAAATCGACCAACGCACAGAATGCCCCTGGTGCGGCAGACTGGCGTTTCGATGGTAAGTGGAGGTATCGTGGAGGTGAAGGGATACTTGCCTGTATTGACAGCCGGAGTAGTGAGGCCTATCATAGATGCCACTGGCCCATGACGGAGCACAGCTTGAGAGTGTCGCTGGATGGGAGCGTAAATGAGAGGAATACTAGAGGGATTAAACACGCACTAGCAAGTAAAACACTATACTCCCGGTCTGGAGGAGATCCCCACCCATTGCGAGCCCAAGATGCGTTACAACTATAATCAGAATGAGTGAGAATTCAGGCAATCTGAGATGGCTGAAACATACTCAAACGGCTTGCAATTGATCTATTCGTGGAGAAGTAGGCCTGAAACGCGTTCAGTGTCGATAATGGATGGATATATCGATGGCATACCGCAACACTCGCCGTAACAAGTGCGGAAATGAACAAACTCATGGCGACAACCATGATGTATACGTTGTGAGATAGTGCCTTGGAACAGGCTCAGTAAAAAATGCTCCACTGGCAGAGAACGGAAACACCCACCCAAAGGCGGTGACAGAAGAACAGCTGGACATAGAACGCAATGGCGGCTTCGAATATTAAATTCATCTGGAACAACCATGCCCTGCTTCCCGAACTGGGGGTGACTCCTGGACCTTCGAAGAGAACGACATTCTGGACCGATATCATTGCTCTGAGCGGAACGTTAGAAGAAAATTCTCAGAAAAGGAAAGAAGCGCACAAAACTTGTATAGTTTTCAGCGTCGTGAACAGCGCAAGGCCCGCCACGAAGAGCTTCATCCACATGGAGTCCCGCTGGTTCACATTCGTGTAGTGGGCGAACTGCGCGCACAGTACGCCCTGTAGAAACAAGTCCGCACCCATTGTGAGATCCTGAGACTCAAACGTCAACGATGGTACTGGCGTGAATGGAAACACGGCGGCGGGAAGAGAGGGCATTTGAGGTGTTCTAGGGTCAGTCGGCCAATATGTAGGGTCGGTCGGGAGACTCAGACCTGTCTCAGTCTGAGATTCGGCGGCTACATCCGCGATTGAAAGGAGAGCCGGAGAAGGCCGGAGATCGCAGTCGGAGGAAGTCTCGCAATAGAGTTTCTAAAATACTCAGTTCCGCACGGCATTTGCTAACCTCCGGAGCAATTTCGCTTACCTCTTGATTCAGTGCCAAGACCTGGCAACTTGCAACGGAGATCGGCATTGAAGACAGGCCAGGGCCCAGGGGCCAACTCGAGGTCTTATGAATCCTTATCCTCTTTAAGTACTAAGAGACAGACCCACGGAGTCCGGCTCAGTGGGGAAAGGACGGTGGTCGGATTAAATCGGCAGTTCGAATAACGAATCCGGTTCTGAGAATTTTCCCGGTGTACAAGGCCTAAAATTAATGTCGTCCCTAACGCAAGCTCGCAGAGTTGATTAATTCGTAGACGTAAAGTACCTGTTATCGCTGTTGCCAGGGTCCCCGTGCCGTGACTCGGCTTAGCTCGGCTAACCCGCCGCGGCCAAGCCAAGTCAAAAATAGGCCAGCCGGACTGCCGGGAGTGATCGCAGGAAACGCGCCGCCGTTGATCGCGAACCGGAAGTAGCCGGAGCCGCGATGCAGTGCAGGGCCAAAAGAGCACAAACGCGATTGTAGAATGGGTGGCTGGGATACAGGGTCAAATATAATTGAGGGGTCCATCGAGGGAGAGATTCAGCTGCTTTTTGCGCTAATTGTCCATTCACTCGATCCCTAACATCCCGCGTTCGACAAGCGAAGGCATATTCTCGCGCACCGCTCGCGAGAAAACATCAGGAACGTCCACGGGGAGTCTCCAGTTGTGCCCACACACTGAAAAACGATGCAGCTGTGGCCACTTGATGCGTGAGTCCGAGGAAGCAAGGACGGCATCGAGCTCGCGCCATGGCGCCATGTCTTGCCAGTCGATTGACTCGATACCATAGATAAGAAGGGTGATTGTTTGTAGCCCGCTAGGGAAAGGAGACCGTGAGATGCTCGCGAGAGTCTCAAGGACGGCGACGGCTGTCCACATGTAGTGTTGCCGGACATGTAGGTGCTGCAAGGCGTCGAGCCGGCTTAAATCAAAATCGGGGACCTCGTCTGCACAGGTGATTTAGTACACAACCTGAATACAGCAAAGAAAACCTACCTGTGATGCAGTTGTCCAGTGTTAGTGATACCAACGAACACGATATTACGTCGTGTGTCAAGTATCGATTGACTTCGGGGAAGAGGCGGATACTCCGGAGGATGAGGGCGGTGAACTGCGCCAGGGGGAATTCAATGGAGGTGAGGCATCGTAGAATGGTAGGCTGGTGCACACTGAGTTCGTGGAGATTGGGCGGGAGCTCGATTGGTCTTTTGTTGGGTTCTAAAGATATCCAGCCGAGGGCCGAGCCCGCATTGTGGACTCCGAGCGAGAGGGACTCCAGGGAGAGGAAGATCGCCAGATAAATGAATAGCTTTTCCAGCGAAACCTCGCCGTAGAAGGATAACTGGAGCTGGGTGATGGAGGTGAAGGAATCGCGCTCATTTTTTTGGATGCCAAATTGAGTGAAATGGCAATCGAGAGTAAGGCGCGTCGGGTAGATACCGGACCTCGACAGGAGTGCGATGACATCGCCAGCTGAGAGTACCGGTATGGCATAGGACGATCGGTGATGCAACTGCACTTCCCGGATGCTGGAGATGAAGGTCACCAGAGGTGAGGCGATAAGGTAGAGGAATGTCTTCACAGTATCTGTGCTGCGGTCTCGGGTGAGACTTATCGAGGCGAAATAGTAATACCGGCTTCTTGGGAGCCATTGCCTAGAAACCAGAGCGTACACCGCGAGCGAGGACGCGGATTCCAAGTTTGTCCAGTCGATGATAGCATCGACAAGCTCTCCTGGCAGTGTCGACATTTCAGTTCCCCTAATGTCATTTATGCCAATGCTTTACGATAAGGCGAAAGAACTTACCTCTAGGCCGACGCCCGATAAAAATCGACAAGTGAATGTGTTGGTAAGAGCGGAGATAGACGCCAGTTTGCTTATGTTTGTCGCTGTTCCGTAACTGTGCACCGCTTCCTTTTCACCAAAAACCATGCCAAGGGATATTCTGGTACATCCGGGGAATCCGAGTTGGCGACTCAGACCTCACCCAACATCGCGGATTTTTGCTCGGGTTTGTACCGTGCACGGGGCAGGCTGCCCTGAATTTTCATCTCTGGTCATTCATCATGTCCCCGAGAGCTGGACCATCGAGGAACGCGATGCACATCCTGCGTGGGCGCACGATCTGGTTGATATGTAGGCCTTTTTTTGCCTAATATGCGCAGGAACTGATATTCTTAGGTGTCGGCTCGAGTCGCACCGATGCGATGATGTCTGCGCCCTGTTCCAGGTAATTGCTGTTATACTCAAAACTCCGGTCATATCTCTCAAACGCATCGCAAGAATTCAGAGACCTCCGCCAGCAATCTCATTACCGTCGGAGAACCCACGATATTCGACGAAATTACTTACTTCCACGGCTCACAACATTGGGACTCGCATTGGGAATCCGTGCCTCATTTCTCCCTGCACGCAGACCTATCGCACCTCCTTACTGCGTCTCAAAGTGTGTGTTTGCTTTCGCTCCTCATCTACATTTTTTCTCTTCCCCCGCCCTAACAACGTTGCAGCCGATCTCGTCGGAAAGCACCTTTCTCGAATCGGGGAATATTACAATGCGATGGATGCCGCCGGCTTCCTTATAAAAACCACCCGTAAGGAAAGGCCCCCTCATCTGCTTCCCTTCCCTCACCAAATTTTGCGATTTACCCCAATCAAGAGTTCATACACGCTGTGTTCCGCTCCTCCCATCCGGAACGCCCAGCGTACCCTACAAGTGCGTTCGGTGCAGGTGCGTGCCACTATCGACAGAAGTTCGGCTGGCTTTTAACAAGCGCGTGTGCAGGATTCAGCGGGTTTGACCGTATCGATGAGCGTGGGTGGGACCGCGCGGGCTACCAGCCCACTAAGGACCACTCTATCGAGGATTGGGAACTCAGGAGCGCGTACCAAATTGCGTATTTTGTGGCTCTTGGTCGGATATTCCAGGTGAAAATCCTCTTCATTCGATCCTGACCGAGAAATAACTATACGTAGATGCCCGCGGGCCATCTGGTCGCATATGACCCGTGCTATTCTATTGTCGACGTCGTGCTCCTCGCGACACTGGGTGTGCGTGCATTGCGGAAGGGTGATCCTGGGGTGCGTTAATGTTTACGATTTTTCACTATCGCTCCCTTGCTTTCCTCTATCGTTTTTCAACCTTGGCTAAATTTATCGTTCTCGTTGAACTCCACAGTTGAAACGCCTCCGCAAATTCAGCAATCCCACACTTTTCTACGCCCCCGGCGCGGAGCAGCACGTCTTCACAGACGCCATCCAACGTGCTGACCCCATCACGCATCTAGTCATACTGGGAGGCGACGCGTCTTGGTGCGGGACACGGACGAAAGATTTTAGTGGGTCTTTTCCCTCTCCCCCTTACATCTCTGCTTCGATTTTCATCGATCGCACCTCTCAGCGACATACTACGCCCTCATGCACGCGCCGGGTTACATTACCACCTACAATAACGAGTCCCCCTGTGGAGAGGACAATTGCGTGCAATGGATTCCACCCTCGCGGGTAGAGGCGTTCAATCGCGCGAGGGGGCCAGCAACAGAACCTGGCTTGAGACAGGTACGTCATCTTTCTCCGTACCCACCGAGTTTATTCGTGTTTCTCGGTTTTATTCTTTCTCTCTTTGTGTTTCATACATGTTTTTTCTTCTCGATTCTGCGTCAGTGGAACCGGGCCGCGCTGACTGCGAATCATTTACATAGATATTCATGCCGGATGGGAGCCTGGAACTAGATTATTAGGAGGGCATCCCTGTTTTCCGAGGTTTCAAACTGAGCATTTGTTGGTACGATCTACCGTCGTTTAGAATTAGAAACAATTGGTTAGTAGAAGTAGAATTTATCTGCTGTCCCCCCACCGTCGGAGGACGGAGATTCTACCCGGTCGAAAGGTTCTGCACTGCCGGAATCAACTAGGAATTGCTCGAACAATCATATAGCTCCTCGCCGACGGGTTTTTCTTCCAGGCTCCGGACACGAGACACACAGCTATCGGAAACAGTTGAGACTGCCGGGCAGCCGGCCTCCCTATTTTAAAATCCAATTCAAATGCATTCAAGTTGTCTTTCCGCTCTGCACTCCTTCGTTTGTTTTCTCTCACACAGTCCACCACTGTTCGTACCGAAGCCAACTGGGGGTCTATTAGCTAAGGTTTCCAACATAGAATCTGTAGCTACTTATATACTAAATGTCCTATGTACCTAGAATATTCCACCATATTCTGCCGTATACTATATCCAGCCGGGAACCTGGCCACCTAAGGCATTTGGGCCCAATACCGATGTACCACGGGAGCTTCTGTCAGGTTTGTGGACCCTATGCAATAAGCGCGGATCCTGCGAAGAGACTGAGCATATTTGCGATAATTTCGGTGCCGATTTGCGTGCTCAGCGAATTTAGGGTTACTCCGGCAGCAGATTTAGATTTGGATTTGATCGGATTTGGATTCAGATTTCGGCGATAAAGTACGTGGCATCATGCATCAGGGAATTCATCAAAGTGCCGGACATCGTCTGGCAAACGTCGCTCATAGGTCACGACGACGA